>PVKN010018189.1:0-16952 GCA_004027915.1 Capromys pilorides
GGCTAGAGATGCAGCTTAGGCTCTCACGTAGAGCGCAGCAGGCCCCGGGCTCAATCCCACCACTGTGGGGAAAAGGTAATGAATGAAGAAGGAGTAATAATCCTTTCTCTTATGTCAGAAATAGTTCTTCTTGGACTTGTAATTACTTGAATTAATCTCAAGGTATACATTTGTATTATTGATGCTGTGTTGTTTGAAGTTAAACCAGTATCTCTATCATTTCAGGGTTCACTATTTTTTAAAAAATTTCTCCATCTTAACGCATAAAATATTTATCAAAGATTCTTTTACTCTTTTATAGGGCTTTTTAAATTTTTATTGATTGATTGATTGATTGATATGTGAAGCTTTAACCAGAATTATTTTGTGGCAGGAGACGAGATCTCTGACTTTATTTTCCTCTCAGCAGAAAACCAATTATGCTGTCTTTTTCTGACTGAATTGAAATATTAACTTACTCTATGTATTATTTTTCTTAATTCTGTTCCTGAACATTCTTTTTTTATCTCGCTATCTATTTCCATATGCTGTTGTCATCCAAAATAAATACATTTAAAGCTCCAGTAGGACAAGTTCTCCCATGATCATCTTTTAAAATTTTTTTCTTCAATTCCTGTACCTCACTATCCATTATCAGTTTTTTAACTCACTGTATCTTCCACATAAGAGAAAAAAGAAGTCCAAGCTGAAAAGGTAACTCAACAGCAAAGCATGCGATTGGCATGCTCCATTCTCAGTACCAAACACTATACGTAAGTACCCATTAGGATTCTGGGTGGGTATTCAACTGTTCTACTGAATGCAAGCTTTCATTTCACACTAGAAAATCTCTACTACATTCTCACTGAAGGTTCATATCTCTTTTTAAAACAAGAGTGTTATCTGCCTCCATGCAGTAAGCAGCATTTCAGTTTCATAAAATAAATAAATAAACAAAAGATTTTTAAAAAATTAAAAAACAGAATGGTTATGTACCATGCACCAACTCCCCCACCCCAAAAATGTACTCATTATGTATGGCAAACATGTATTAAAATTTTTAAAAACTTTTAAAAAAGAAAGTGGTAAGAAAAAAATAGGACACACAGCTCATATAATTTTGTGAATGATATTTTAAAAACAGTTACAGTTATGGTGCCATAGATTTTTTTACTCTAAGACAGACCTAGTTATGCCAAAGTTCAGAGCCTTTCTGACCTCAAGAAATAATATTTAGACCAGCCTTAGACTGATCAAGTTAAACAACAACAAAAAAATGTGAATAATTAATGAAAATAAGTTTACCAAAATTTTCCAGGTCATCAATTCACTTCTCAATTTTATTCCATTTGAGAAACAATGTTAAACTAAAATTTCGGAAACATGGAAAACAGGATTTTTTTTAAGACAGTGAGGAGATGGCAGCTGTGAGGTCACTTATGCGTCCTGTTACTAGTCACAAGTGACCTTGTGTTCAAGAATTTATAAACAAAAAAAATAAAAACAAGAATTTATAAAAAACAATTTCAAATTCATCTATGTTTATTTTTAATAAAATTTGTCATTATATATTGTATCTACATAATCCGGGAGACATTCATTCCAGATGTTCAGAAGCCTGTGGACTCTGCCCTCACTTGTTTTCAAATATAGTCTTGTGATGGTCTACTGTACTCAGAAATAAAAAGAATTATGTTACCCTTCAGTAATGCAGGAATATCTCCCTCTCAGTCACACATAAAAATAAGACAATTCTTAATCTCTGTCAACAAAGAATAAGAAAGCTTGAGAGGTTTTTTTCCTCATAACATATTACATTTGAAGATATAAATGTAAAAGGAATATATACCTGATTTGTTTTGTAATTAAAAAACATCTTTTGTCTAGCTTGTTTAGACTCCTAGTTCAAGGAACAAAAAATTCATCTAACACAACTCATTTTGCTCTAAGTCATAAGCCAAACTATTAAGACACAATACCTAGCATTGAAATACATTTGCTGTCTTTTTCTCTGGGACATTTATTTTATTTCCTTCCTTCTTAACATCAACAATATCATAACAGAGGTGCTATGAAGAGGCCTGGCACAGGAGAAAAAGAGAACGCCAACTCAAGATGCAGTTGTACTTTACACACACACAATGTGTGACCTTACTGTGTTTTAAAGTGTACAAGTTGTGTTAGCTCATGTTAGTTCACATAAATGATTCAGCACAAAGCGAAGTAAAGATCAAAGTTTGACTTTAGTTTTACTTTTCCTTGGTGTTTTGTTTGCTCTGAAACAGGGTCCCGCAGCGCTGCCCACGCTGGTTAGGCTCAAGCGATCCCCCTGCCTTGCTCCTGAGCAGCCAGGCCTATGAGCCGCACAGCCACCTGAGCCAGCCAAGATCAGCAGGGCAGTCTTCAGAAGAGGCACTTGCTTTCTCCTCACTTTTAAAACAGTGAGCTACTGTACTGGTCTGTTTAAAGTCTCCCTCTTTCATCTTTCTGAAACCTTGAGATGATTTCTGGGCTGTAGAAAAAATCAGGATGTGGAGGTCAGAACTTAGGAGGCTGGCTCTTCTCAGATCTGATACCAACAAAGGAAACTGCCATGGCTGAAGGTGCAACAGAGAGGGCTACAGATTTCAAACAATGACAGCATTCCCTTATAGACATTTCAGTTCCTCATGATGAATCTAATCATTACTGTAAACACATCACAATTAAAATTTTAAGTAAAAGATAAATAAATAAATCAATCAAAACAGTGAGCTATTTAAACATGAGCTGCAAATTTGAAAATTATTTCCAGGAAGGTAAGTAGTTAATTGCTTCCCATATTCATCACAATTAGGGCTGTCATTTGATTTCTGCCATAAATATTTACCTAATCCATAAAATGTTCTCTTCAAATAAGACCTTAGTACTTCAGGAATTGGAGCCATGTGTGCTCCTAGGAGAACAAATAAGCCATTAACAAAGGAAGCGAGCCCTGGCTCTGGCTCCCAGCTCCTCCGAGCTCCACGTGCCAGAGGAGCAGCTTTTCCTATGGAGCAGGTACAGTGACAGGAATGCTGGGAAAAGAGGAAGTGAAGAGGCCCAGTCACAAACTAGGATTTGCCTGTAACCAGCTTTAAAACAGCCGAACCATACTGGCAAAACACAGATTTTATCTTTAATGACAGCTGCCATCTCCTCACTGTCTTAAAAAAAAACCTGTTTTCCATGTTTCCGAAATTTTAGTTTAACATTGTTTCTCAAATGGAATAAAATTGAGAAGTGAACTGATGACCTGGAAAATTTTGGTAAACTTATTTTCATTAATTATTCACATTTTTTGTTGTTGTTTAACTTGATCAGTCTAAGGCTGGCCTAAATATTATTTCTTGAGAAGGGAAAATATGCAGAAAAGAGATATTTCTTCACAAACTCTTTTGATAAAATTGTAATGTAAATCAAAATCTAACAATCTGTACATAGACTTTCTATGTAAATGAAAACAGGAAAACAGCCTCCTAAATTTTTTGCAAATAAAAAAGGGACCAAGAGATGGAGGGGGGGCCTCGCAAGATAGCTGGCAAGGTGGCTCAGTAGTCTAAAGCGCCTGCTTAGGAAAGCTCAGGCAACCGCAGAGACTCCTGTGGTTTGATCCCCGGCACCACACGCTGCGCCAGTCCCATGCCCAGAGCAGGCTGAGCTGGCCATAATATAAAGAGAGAGAGGAGAGAGAGAGATGGAGTGGGTATGGAAAGAAAAAGGAATTAAGATGTGTTGTGTAGCAGGGGAGATAGCTTAGTGGTGTAAGCACCTCCCTGGCAAGTGCAAGGACTGGGGTTCGATCCCTGTTACAGCATGCCATGTCGGCCCAGAACCCCAGGCACGCCATGCATAGGAAACCCTTAACTAAATAAACAAAAGATTTTTCAAAAATTAAAAAACAGAATGGTTATGTACCATGCACGAACTACCCCACCCCAAAAATGTATTCATTATGTACGGCAAACACGTATTAAAATTTTTAAAAACTTTTAAAAAAGAAAGTGATAAGAAAAAAATAGGACATACGGCTCATATAATTTTGTGAATGGTATTTTAAAAACAGTTACAGTTATGGTGCCATAGATTTGTTTACTCTAAGACAGACCTAGTTATGCCAAAGTTCAGAGCCTTTCTAATTTCCCTAAGTGCTACCAATACATTGTGAAGCAGACAACATTTGCACCCCTACTGGGAAATATAATAATTCAGCCCTTACCCATGGTTTCATGACAACTCATGGCATAAAGTAGAAACTTCCAGAAGTTAATAATTCAAAAGATTTCACTCCCGCCCATAATGAGTACTGCAGCAAAACCTCATGCCATCCTGTCTGGGATCTGAATCATCTGTCTGCCCTGTATTCCTGAACTGTATATGCTACTCACCCATTAGTCTTTTCGCCTTTTTTTTTTTTTTTTTTTAATTTTATGTATTTGGCATAGAGTCACTATGCAGCTCAGACTCTAGTGATCCTCCTGGTTCAGCTTCCCCAGTGCTTGGATTACAGGTGTGCTCCACCATGCCTGGTCTCCATGGCTGGCACCATGTGCCCAGGGTGAGGCTGGCATGGCATGAGGTACCAGGGATCAAATCCGGGTCCTTGAACTTGCCTAGGCAGGTGCTTAGACTACTGAGCTATCTCCACAGCCTCCTGTTAGTCATTTTCATCTAGATTATCCAAGTGAGGTATCAAGGTACTTGTGTTCAAGCACCTTTATTTTACTTAATGATGGCTACGAATGCAAAAATACCAATGGCCAGCAACTTTGTATTAGAGTATATTCTAACTGTTCAATTTTATTATCAATTATTGCTATTAGTCTCTTACGGTACTTAATTAATAAATTAAATTTTATCTTATGAATAGTACAAAATACAGAAAATATCATAAGAATCAGTGCTCTGCAGTTTCAGCCCCCACTGGGGAATCTTGGGCCACATGTCCCACAGCTAAGGACAGACTGCTGATAAAATTTTAGAAATCACTAATAAGGCACAGCCTCTACCTCATCCCCAAAGGAAAGCCTATGAACAGAGAGCTGTGGTTGCGTCCTGTTACTAGTCATTTGCTTGCTACTTGCTAGCTTCCGTCTGCCCTGCTTTGCCCTGGACTGTTTCTCCTCTGTGATGCCCCTCTGTCACACCTCAGAATCAGCTGACGACAGACTGAAATCTCTATAAGCCAATTAAATCTTGCCTCCTTTAACTTTGGCCAGTGGGTATTTTATCTCAGCAAGGACAGAAAAGTAACTAAGACACCAGCTAACTGTGGCGCCTAAGTGACCTCCATCAGAAGAACCACTAACATGAGTCCAATCCAGGTTGCTGACCCATGGAATCATAAACAAATTGGTTGTTGAAAGTCAAGCGAATTCACAGACCACATACAGCCCAAGCCCCTAAAATTACAAGTAAACTTTCATAAGTATGCCGCATGTGTACTTCTCTGTGAAAATGACTGATATTCTCCATCAAATTCTCAACATAGTCTATGAGCCTCATTGCAAAAGTAAAGAACTGCCTGCCAAGAGCAGTGGCATACACCTATAAGGCTGGCTACTTGTACAACAAAGGCAAGAGGATCACACGTTCAAGTCCAGTCAGATCTTGTCCCAAAATCAAGAGGCCTAACATGTCGCTCAGTGTTCCCTAGTTCCATCTAGGGTGCTGCCACCCCCTGCCCCAAAACAGGAAGGCACTCTCAGTCCCAAGCATAATTTCTCCTTCCAGAAGCTAGTCTTCTTAGGTGGGCCTGACCCCTTAGCTAACCACAGGGACCCCATAGGCCACAGCATGAGGCTGTCTCAACAAAGAAAAGGAGGTGTGGCTGAAATGCAGTCGGTGAATTTGCTTGGCATCGAGTAAATTCAATCTCCAGAACTGAACTAAACAAAGAAACAAACAAACAAACACCATATGACCCATTACTCAGTGTTTTCATTTCTTTCACATGGGAGACCAGTTAAGAGTTTGGGGCTCAGTCCCCATCTTTTGCTAGATACTGCTTAGGGGTGCTCGGAGACTCAGTTCCAAGTTAAATGCAGCCAACCGAGTTTAACAGACCAAGCAGTCAACTGCCTCCGTCCAAATTACCATAAAACACCCACCGAACGTCGGCTGAAAGGCTGACCAGAGCAGACCAAGCCAGCACCACGTACTCCACTGAGCTATCATCTAAGGCAGGAACCACGAAAACTGCCCGTTCAGGGCTGTAAAGCTATCAGGTTCCCCTCTGAACTTCAAAGCCCTTGCAGACCCGCAGGGAGGCCAGCGCCCACGCAAACGCCACGGGCAGGAAGGGTGCTGGGGCGCTCCACCCCTGGGTTAGGCACCGCTACAAGGGAGGAGACCCGGCTTTCCCGACAGGGAATGGGGCGCCCCAAGGTAGCAGCAGGCTGGGTCGTCGCGCTCCCAGACGCAGGCCTGAGGTTCCAAAGGACAAAGGGGCAGGGGATGGTCCCGGTGGCAGCGCAGTAAGTGGGGCGGCCCTGTTCATGTCTGAGAGGCCAGCCCACGTCGGGCTCGGAGCTGCAAGCACCCGGGTCACGGTGGACGCCAGGCCCCTGTCGCCTACTCTGAGCTTCGGGCAAGGAACAGCAGCCGCCGCGACACACCTCCGCCTCCGCACCCGCTGCCCCAGAGGACCGCGGCGCCCGAGGCTCCGCCCGGGCCCGCACACACTCACCAACTTAGTGGCCCGGTACGGCCCAGGCCCCACAAGGCGGTGCTCCATAGCCGGCTCCGGGGCTGCCCCTGCAGCGGAGCCAGCGCCGGTAGCCTCGGCCCGCAGCGTCCCAGTTTGAATCTCGAGCCTGCGGGGTCCCGACGGTGATTGGACGGCGGTAGAGGCACGTGACCGGAAATTCGGTGAGTGGGCGGGGCTCTGCGCTGCTAGGGGCGGAGTCTGCCGCCGTGAGTAGCCGCCGGGCTGTGGGCCTGGCCTTGGTGTGGGGGCTCCGGGCCGCCCTCGCAGGAGCTGCCTGGCGCCCATCTCAGGCTCCCCCGCGCCCTTCCACCCCGTACGCGCGCGTTCTCTGTTACAGAGCTAATGTTAGTCTCCGTGGCCGCGCCAGCAGCGCAGGAAACTGCAGCCGTTGCGGGAACTGGCAGGAGCAGGCGGTGCAATGGAGCGAGCGGACACCCGATTCTAGTGGAGGGCCCTTCCGGAGCTAGATAAAGGCACGCGGCCGCTGGAGGTGTTTCTAGCGAGGGCAAGCTCGAAAAGGGCTCCCGCTCTGCCTGTTTTGTTGCCCCATGGACTGTAGTAGTGTTTTCCTTGCTTTTAAGTCCGTTTTCCATCAGGCTGAAGTTTTCGGTCTTTAGCTATAAGGTTGAGTCCATTCTCTGCCTGTCTCCTGCGCCCAGGAGTTGCTGGTACACTTGGCAACAAGAGACACATGAGATCGCCACTGTAGATAGGTATAGATTATATAGATAGGTAGATTATTATTGTATAGATGTAATCTGGGACTTGAGTTCACAGTTCAAATATAGTCATCTCAGTGAGTTCCCGAGGTAAAACACCATGTTCATAATTCACTGGATATGTGCATAAGAGAAACTCTCCAATCGAGGAAGACAAGCTTCAGAGATGTCCAGTAACTCATTTACGGGTCCACAGCTAGTAATGAATAACCCTTGAACCTGAACCTAGATCTTCTGCTACCAAATTCTGTGTATAGAGTTTGGCTTCGTTTGGTTGCTTGGTTTAGTTTTAATAATGCCTTAAAGAATAAAAATGGGTAATTTTCAAATAGAAAACAATTTCATATGCATGTACACAAAGACATTTCAGAACAGGGTGAAAAGAGAAAATGGAAAAATGTCTTAAATCTATCCAGATAACCCTAACCAGGACTGAGATTTATTAAAACTTTACACAGTTGAGCTCTTTTTCAACCCCCTGGTTATACTGTGGCTTGATATTGTTATAATTTTTGTATTAATTGAGATTGATATTGCCCTTCCAGAAATTTTAATGCCCAGCTGTGCCTTAATGGAATCATTAAACTCATCTCCATGCTCTGAGTATAGCAACTTTAGTAAATTGCTGGGCACGTTCTTCTCTGTCATATTTAAATCTGAGGCCATCAGGATGCTACAGAAACTTTGACTCAGTGTCCAAACATTGTCCCAGGGTATTAGCATATGTAGAATGGCTCTTTCGTGCTCCTGACGTTAGTAAATGTCATGCTGTGGAGCATCAAGCAAGTGGCCTCATATGCACTGTTGAGTTAGGAGTCAGGTTGCCCAATCACGCTGAGCAGGGCGTGTCTGAGAACTGTGCTCCCTCCCACAATGTTACTGAGTGTCACACTCTGCCCCGCTGTTACCTCAAGTCTCCCAGCTGGTTAGATTGGTTATGTTGAAAGAACTACTCTGCTGAAATCCAAGTCACTCACTGCTTACACCTAGATATGAGATCTTCACACTGCACTCCAGTGCCCTTCCATTGTGGTTCTTGGCATTTAAATTATCAAGAAAGGCCCATCTACTGAGGTACTTAAAAGTTTGTAAAACTGGGTGGGAAACATAGTTCAGCAAGACTAAGCACCTGCTCAGGCAAGTGCAGGGACCAGGGGTTCGATCCCTGGCACCACATGCCACACCAGACCCTCCCCCCAGGCACACTTAGCTGGCAACAGAAACCTAGGGTGGTGGTTGCCCGCCTATAATCCCAGTGCTAGGGAGGCTGAAAACAGGAGGATCACTATGAGTCCAAGCTGCACGGTGTAGACCCTATACCAAATACATTTTTTTTAACAAAATTCATAAAACTGTCCTTTGGTCAGTGTGTGCTATCGTTACATTTGGAAATGTCCCCTAGAATTTGTTACTTTATTGATCAATAGGCAAATCATGGAGAGAGGACTATGAGTAAAGAAGAAAGGATAAAGACATATGGCAAACATAAAACTGTACTATTTTATTACTGTAGTTGAGAACACCAAGTAGTATTTTTACTTCAGCATTCAAAAATAAATAAATAAACAAATGCTATGGAGCAATAGCAAATTCAGTCCCTGTTTCAGCAGGTGTGGTATGAGTAGCTTGTTTGTGTCAGATACTGTTCTCCTGAGCAGAATAATGCAATAGATGACACGAGGTCCCTGTTCTGGGAGCCGACATCCTACGTCGAAGAGATGATAAGTGACCACAGTGCATAAAAGTGCATGCAGCATATCAGTGCTGGAAAGAAAGTGGAAGATGAAGGGAGAGACTGATGGAGGGGAGACGGTGATTTGATGACAGGTGAACAAGAGAGAGAGGGAGATAGGAGACAGGGAGAGAGAGAGAGAGGGAGACAGAGAGAGAGAGAGAGATTATAAGGAACTGGTTCCAATGATTATGGAAGCTAAAAGTTCCATCCATGGTCTGTATATAGAGTTGCAATCACAGTCCAGAGGTCTGAGAACCAGAACTAGGAAGAGCTCTGTGTTAGTATAAATCCAAAGGCAAGGAAAACAATAGCAATAACAAAAACAGTATTCCATAACTAGGCAGGAGCTCCCTCCTAGCCTGGGAGGGACAGCTTCTGTTTCATCCAGGCCTTGAATGAGGCCTGGTATGTAGATGTCCCCCTAAAGCCTCGTGCCCTTTTAGATGGGACTTTTGGGGAGGCAGCTAAATCTAGAGCTTGGGATTGGTTCATAGGCAGTGCTGGGATTAAGGGTGCTGGAATTAAGGTTGGATGATGGCAGGATGAGTCCACTGATGAGACTGGCATTATCCTAATCCCAGCAGTCTGGGCAAGGTAAAAGGCGCAGAAGCAGGCTTGCCTCTCAACTTCCCTTGCTTGTTCTTGCTGTCTTCTGCCACCATGAACTGTTTCTTCTCTTTGATGCCCCTCTGCCATGCTACCCTGTGTTAGAGGCAGACATTTATGGACTGAAACCTCTACAAACTGTGAGCTAAATGCACCATTCCTCCTTTAACTTTGGGTGTTGGGTATTTTGTCTCAGCCACAAGAGAAAAGGGACTAAGACAAGACCCATGTGTGTTGGCAAGAACAAGCTGCTCTATTCAGTCTATCCATTTACATGTTAAAATGATCAAAAACACCCTTGCCAAAGAAGAAGAAGGAGGAGGAGGAGAGGGAGGGGAAGGAGAAGAAGAAAAAGAAGGAGAAGGAGGAGGAGGAGGAAGAGGAGGCCGGGGAGATAGCTCAGGAGAATAAACACAAGATCAGAGTCCTGAGGTCAATCCCCAGTACAGAAGAAAGAAAGAAAGAAAGAAAGAAAGAAAGAAAGAAAGAAAGAAAGAAAGAAAGAAAGAAAGAAAGAGGAGAAGAGAAAATACTTGCAAACTGTCCATCTGGCAAGGAGTTAACAGAATGCATAAGAACTCAACAGTGGGGAAAGAAAAAAAAAAAAAAACAGAAGCAATAAAACAAAAGACAAATAATCCAATAAAAAATTAACAAATGATCTATATAGATATTTCCTAAAAGAAAATGTACATGTAACCAACTAATATAATGAAAAATGAACACCATCAGCTGAAGTTAAAGCAGAGTGAGATATCACATCACCTGGGTTAGAAGGGCTGCTATCAAAAGACAAGAAATGATGCTGGCACATCTTCAGGAAAAGGGGAGCTCTCATATGCAGTTGGTGGGAATGGAGATTAGCATGGCTATTATAGAAGGAACAGAGAAGTTGCTTAGAAGACTACAAATAGGCCAGACATGACAGTACACACCTGCAGTCCCAGCTACTTGCGAAGCTGAGGCAGGAGGTCCACTTGAACGCACAAGTTCAAGGGCAGCGTGGGCAACATAGAAAGACTCTGTTTTGAGATGGAGGAGGAGAGGAAAAGAATGAAGATAAGGAAGAGTAGGAAGAGGGAAAGAAGAGAGGGAAGGAAGAAAGAAGAGAAGGAAAAAAGAGAACAGAAGGGAAAATTAGAAATAGTTGTACGATCTAGCAATCTCACAAATGCACACATATTCAAAGGAACTGAAATCAGACTGTGCAGGAGACATGAGTGCCTCTGTGTACACGGAGAGCTGGTCACAGCAGCCAAGACATTGCATCAACCTGGATGTCCACCAATGGATGAACAGATAAACTATGACATGAGCTGAGAATGTAGCTCTGCTAGGTAAGGACAAAAGAGGGCAGTTGGGAAGGCAAGAGGGAAAGTGAAGATGTATTAGCTTCTCCCTACTGAGGCAATACCAGCATCCACAACGTAGAGGAGAAGAGTTTACTTCGCTGGATCCATGATAGAGTGGCTCCCAAAGCAGAGATGTGAGGGCAGATGGGCGTGGTAGAGCAAAGCTGCTTGGATCATGGTGCTAGGAAGGAGATCAGGGAAAGATCGCAGGGACCAGATCTAGACCCTAAGACCACACCCCTTTTACCACCCAGACAGCCCAGGTAGTTTGCTCTACAGTACCCAGGGTGGATCCAATAAATATATGCAGACATTATGTATCAATTTTTAGAAAGCAAACAGCCTTACAGAAAGACCCAGAAATAAATGTTAGATCAGATATTTGGGTATCCTGTAGTCATATAAAAAGAACTATTATAGCTACAAGATTCTCTGAGCCCCTGTGACAAATATATAGATTAGATGACAGATACACAAATAGGTAGATGATAGATGCATAAATACATAATAGATTGATAGAAGATAACAGATGATGCATGGAAGAATAGATATAGATCTGTAGATAGAGATAACAGATAGATAGATAGATAGATAGATAGATAGATAGATAGATAGACAGACATATAGACAAACAGACAGACACATAGGTGTTTTTCTATTAATCTAGCCTAGCCTAGAAATGCTAGGAAGTCATTTTATATGTGTAATTAAGGTGCTAAGTCCACTGTCTTAAGACAGAACAAATACTCAAGGACTCTACCCAAATCATATGAGCTCTTTTGGAAAATAAAGTACTCTCCAGCCAGTCGTAGAGGGAATGTCAGGGATTTGAAACAGAACTGACTTTCACCAACCTAAGTAGCGTGGAAGCCACTCCCCCCCCCCACAACACACACCCACACACATACCAGCCTTCCTAGAGCTCACTCTGGTGGATGCCCGCCTACATCCTGCTCATAACTGATGCACTGAACAAAGAGGCATCCAGGCCACTCTAGATTCCTAACCAGCTGAACTGTAAGCTATGGAAAATCCATTAAGACCATAGTAATTTCATAGATAGATAGATAGATAGATAGATAGATAGATAGATAGATGTAGATATAGGTATATATAGATATGGGTATTATTATATACCTGCCTGGCAAGCACAGGGACCTGGGTGTGGTGATCTCCTGTACCACATGCCATGCAGGCCCAGGGTTGTGCCGGTCACAGAGACTTGAGTGTGGTGGTGCATGCCTGTAATCCCAGCACTGGGGAGGCTGAGATGGGAGGATTGCCACACTCTCAGCTGTGTAGTGAGACCATTTACCAAGTCAATAAAATAAATAGATCAATCTTGAAAAAGAGACAGAAGTCTATGAGAGGACATAATCCAGTTTGTCAGCGAGTTGTTGAGCTCAGCACCCAGGATCCCCAGGGAGACATGACCCTGCTACGTTGTTACTTTCCATTCCGACACAAGTTATAGGAGAGCTATTTTCCTATACTGATATTTGAAAACCCACTGATGCCATTGGATCTGTACTCCCTAAGTGCCCAAAGGAAGAGAAGTTGGACTTTGTGTAACTGTCTACTTCTGCTCATGCTCAAATTCACCTTCTCGCCACTGACAAAAAGAAAGGAGGCCACATGTTTAGGTAAAAAGGAACAAAAGGCTTTCTCAAAGCTGTATCTGAGGAGAATGGGGCCTATTTGCTTCACATCACCATCACACACACACACACACACACACACACACACACACAGGGTGTCAGTTCCCATGCTATTTAGGCTGGTGAAACTCAGTTGTGTTTCAACAGAAAGGGTCTCTGTAGTAAGGAAAAAAGGGGAAGGGAAACACAGAGAGAGAGTGCCAATCTCTACCGTGTTTTGCCACCTTTTGCTATTTTCAGGTCCTTGTCCCCGTTTCTTAAAAGAAGGAAATTGAGTTCCAGACTTCCAAGTCCTGGCATCTGCATACTTCGTTGAACTCATCTGCCTAAAGCCAGGTGGAGAAAGTTATGTATTCCTTGGGCTTCAAGAAGCCACTGGTCTCTAAAACAAAACAAAACCAACACCAAGTTTTAAAGTTCTGGTTTTGCAGTTGAAGCTCTGTTTTTGCGGTTACATTTGGACATGAAGCATTTGATTGGCTGGCAAGTGTCCAAATAGAGATGACCGGTGGTTGAAAATAATAGATCAACAAGCTTGGGAAGCTGAAAACAGGAGGATCACTAGGAGTCTGATCTGTGTAGTAGACCCTATAGAACCTGTACCTAAATACATTTTTTTTAAAAAAAGGAAGAAAATAGTAGATCAAGAGTAAGAGTATAGCTAGAAAAATTGAAATCTACAGATACATGAGGACCTTGAAGGAAGAAAACAGAAGAAAAGAGAATCTGGACCTCTCCAAGGTCTTCTTTCTTAAACCAAAACTGACAAAACTGTGCAGAATTTTTGTTAAACACACCCATAGCCATCGCATGTAGGTAGGGGCCACCCCAAGGGAGGCTTGCTTCCCACGGGGCAAGGTGTTGAACAGAGACTCTCCTATTCCTGTCAATAGCAGGATCCCAATGGAAGACCCCAGAGCTTGGGCCCCTGGACCATGGACAAAGAAGCCCAGATCCAGAAGGGGAATAAAGTGGTTAGTGTCACTAAGCAAGAAACAGGGTGACAAGGAGGCTGTGAAACAAAAGCAAGCCTATGCGCTGGGGTTAGTAGGGTGTCTCTGGGTGCTGGGCTGTCCTGCAGGCCTAACAAAGGCAACAATGGCCATTGTGTTCGCTTCAACACTGCCACTCTTATTTCTTTTCGGAGCCAAGTTACTGACACTTGCTTGGATTTAAAAAAAAAAAAAAAAAATGTTTTAAGCTTCTGTCCTTAGAATGATGACTTTAGAAGAGATATTTTAATTTTTGTTCCTAACATGTCCTTTTTTTCCTTTCTACCTTCTTGCCTTCTTTCATTTATTTCTTCTCTCCCTCTTCTCTGTCTCTTTCCTTTTCTGCTTTTTGATAATATTCAAATATTTCACTGACAGCCCAAATACTTGTTTATTATCTAATTGCATAAAACACTGAATCTGATAGACCCTCTTTGGTAAAAATGATAAACATTTTAAAAAGACTTTTATAGGGCTGGCCTGATGGCTCAGCGGACTAAAGCACCTGCTTAGGCAGAGCACCGCAGCTGGGGTGCAATCCCTGGTTTGTTAAGCTGCGCCCCCCCCACACACAGGGCATGCTGAAATGTTGATTGAGATTCAACATGGTGGCTCATGCCTGTAATCCCAGCACTTGGGAGGCTGAAAACAGGAGAATCACTACAAGTCCAATCTATATAGTGAGACCCTGTGGACCCTGTAGACCCTGTCCTAAATACAGACAAAAAAAAAAAAAAAAAAGACTTTCACAGAACAGTTTTAGGATCACAGGAAATTGCCCATAGAGCCCCTGTTCCCCCACCCAGGTATACCCTTCCCCTTTACATGCCTTCCCAAATAAAGTACATTTGTTATTAGCTTCAATTTTTATTTTTATTGATTAGAACATGCCAGCTTACATTGCTTATTAACAGGGAAATATTAAGCAATTTGGTCATTGCGTGACCCTGATAAGGTATTGCCAAAAACCAAGATGGAACAACAGACCGACACGCAGCCAGGTTGCATGTCGCAGCCTATCCATCACTCCTACAATGAAATTGGTCCAGCACAATACGGTACTGAATGCTGGAGTCACCGTAACACAATCACAATGGTAAGCATGTCACTTAGGCAGTAAGATTCTTTCAGCTCCTTTGTAATTTATGAGATTATAATTCCCATGGTACAGTGCATGTGACCTGGCCCTGACTGAAACCTCTTAACGTAGTACACAGCTGTATAGAGGAAAGCGCATACATCACCTGTACATAATTCAGTGCATTTTCATAAGCTGAGCCCATCCTTGTAACCAATATCCAGATCCGGAAGCAAAATCCTGCTGTAAATAAATAAATAAATAAAATCAAAAGACCAGCCCAGCACTACCAGTTCCATAGTACAATCTGAACACACTGAACCTTAAAAACAGACGTTCAAGTGAGTGATCAGCGCATTCCTTTCCTGAGGAATAACACATACACACACACACACACACACACATGCACGCACAAACACACATACGCGCACACACACTTTTATGATATAAGGAAAACAAAAGAAGGAGTTTACCCTGGCCAAAGAAGAGACAGGTCTCAAATCACAAATCACCAGGAATTCAGTCCATCTGAATTGTAACCCAAAACCAACCGTGCAAAGCGGAGGAAGAGAGGACAAACGGGTTCTACCTAGGCAGGAAACACCAGTCTTAGCCCTGACTAGGAATACCATTTGCGGGTTTCCTCCTTTTATTTAAAACTAAAGAAACTTTCTAGACATTGAAACCTGTTTGACCACATTTTCTTGTCTAGTTTTCTCTGCAGACTCTCAGCGTGGCTTGCTCCTGGAATTAATTGACAGAGCAGATGTCTGACTGCAGCTCCAACAAAGCATTAGAAGAGACTGCGGCTCTGCAGAGACCACAAATTGCTCTCACCTCTGTCAGTGGCTGACCCCGAATCTCCTGAAAGGAGCTCATTTCAGGTGACCAGAGAGGTGTCAAGATTAAGGCAAGCTGAAGGCTAGACAAGGAGTTCTACAGGTCCTGCCAGGAAGCGTCCTAGAGAACTAGAGACAGTAGAGACAATGTCACCCTAAGGGACAGTGGCTCCCGCCTGTTCTTCTGTTCTTGAAGTTGAAGTTATGAGAAGCAGCAAGGTAAAGGTATACTAAAGACACAAGAATCAGCTCTCTAAACAGGTACAAAAGAATAAATATAGTACTAAGTGACTATAGGCCATAGGCCAGATGCCAGAACTAAGCTTTGACCAGGAGCTTTTAAAGAGATGAAGATGCAGTTCTATCTACTACTGTTTCTTCCAGAAAACCACAACAACAACAAAAAAGAACATTTGCAATTGTGAGAAAGAGGGGGTACCGATGGTGCCTGGAGCCCTTAGAAGAATTAAGCTAATCAGCGTGTGGACATTATTTGAGTCAGGAGTCAGTGAACTACGAAAACAACTTTTTGCTGTACCAGCGATTGAACTCAGGACCCTGAGCTTGCCAGGCAAGCGCTTATTCTACTGAACTATCTCCCCAGCCCTGAAAATAATTTTTAAAAACCAGAAAATGTTCAAAACAATTATGAGACAATTGAAAGTTGGAGCACAGAATAGATGTTTCAGTACAATATGAAGTTGTAGTTTAACATTTTTGGTGTGGTAATTATACAATAGCTGCTTTTTTGTAGACCTCTTAATCTTCTCAGGGAAGTTTCTAGGTCTTCCGAATCTGCTTGAGGACTTGTCAAGACAATTTATTAGGCCCAATTCCCAGAGTTTCTGAGGCAGGAAGACCTTGCTGGGTTCTGAGAATTTTCATTTCTACCAAGTTTCCAGGTGGTTGTGAAGCTAAAGTTCTGTGGAACACATGCTAGAAAGCATTGGTGTAGACACATATTTTGAGAATATGATTGGAATGATGTGACACCTGTAATATTCTTAAAAGTAGTATGAAAGAAAGAATACAGTGAAGAGAGAAAGGAAACAAGGTTGCTGACGAATGGCTGATCATCGTTGAAGCTGAGGGCTGGGCATGTGCAGGACCATTATTGCTATGCTATCTACACTTACTGCATTTGGAATTCTACTTTAAAAAGTTTTTAAAGAAAAGGCAGACAGCTGGGCATGGTGGTGCACACCTGTAATCCCAGCACTTGGGAGGCTGAGGCAGGAGGATCAGTGCAAGTTCGAGACCAGCCTGG
>PVKN010018190.1:0-16963 GCA_004027915.1 Capromys pilorides
CTGCATCTTTTTAAAACTTTCCCAGAACTATCCTATCTTCACTTTCTAGCATATTTGTTTTTTCCTCCTCTTCTTTTGTTTTCTGAAAACTGACAGTTATAGTAGAAAATGTCTAGATTTTTAAAGTGTTGCATTTTATGGCCTTTTTTGTGGAAAAAGACTGTAAGTTCTCTGAGCTAATGGTGTGGAAGAACAAAGTAAAAGTGAAAAACCTGCTTGAAGCTTTTGACAGGCACCTTTATTTCAAGAAGTAACTGGTTTTCACTAAGGTTCCAGCGTGAGCCAGAGAAGTTAAGGCTTTGCAAAAGGGTTTTTCAAAAATCTACTGAAAATCACATCAATTTTTTGCACCATCCTTTTTCCCACTCAATTCTTAAGTGTTTGTTATAGCTATCAAGAAAAGAATGCTTAAAACATAAGTAAAAACAAGAAGTATTTTTGTCTTCAGAAAAATGCCATTTAGAAAAGAAATACAGAAGTAGTAAAATAGGAATAAGAGAGACTGGCATTCAACTTCCCTTTTTGAGCAGTGCTATGCCATCATCCATTCCTAATATTGGTGTGACATCAGAGTGACTTGCTTATGGCTTGCTAATCTGAAGAGCTTTAATGCCTAGTTTATGTAATCCCCGATTGTAGAGATTTGTAAAAAGCTACGAGATCTGTGCATGCCACACATTGAAAGCATGTGAAAGAACCAAAATTTCCGTTAAACTTGTTCAGCATTACTTGCTTAATATGTTCCACAACTAAAGTTTCATCTTACATGGAAAGGTCTGTGTGTCTTTTTTTTTTTTTTTTTTTTTTTTTTTTTTTTTTTTTTTTTTTTTTTTTATCATTTACATTCATTGACATTATTTGTGCAGCATTACATGACATTGTGCATCATGGGTAGTAAAGAAAATTTAAATATGGCGGAGGTCAAGTTTCACCTCTGGGTGCAGTACTGCCTTCAGTAGCAGCATTAACTGGAAGGGCTGTGCTCCTTGTTCTTCACTTTGGTTTTGCTTTGCCAGTTTATGGACAGAGAGTTCTTCCCTCACCCCTAGTTCACCAGGGAAGAGGAGTAACGTTGGTGCCACTCTTAGTCTTTCAAAGTAAGCCATAGACAACATATGAAAGCCTGTCAGAGTAACTTAATGCTGTAGAGCTGCCTAAGGCACTGGCTGTGACAGGGTCCTCTGTGCAGCATTCCATTCTGCCTACATTGCACCTTTTGTCTTCCTGAGATAAACTTCCTACCATTTCAGTAGGTGTCTAGAATTCACATAATCCTAAAACAATGTTGTAATGGAGATAATCCACTCTTACAATTGTGATCGTGGGGGTAATCTTATGCTTTTTAAATTGTATACAAAAAAAAATTGTTGTAGTATTTTAAAGAAAAGCTTTTCATCCTAAGACAGTTTATTCGAATGGAGTAAAATTAAGTAATGAATCTTTATGCCACAGCTTTCACTTCAGCCTTCTAGTTTAAAAAAGTCATTACAACATCTTGAAATAGTATGAGAAGTAATTTCTACTTAAAGAATATATAGTTTATGAAGCTACTGTAGTCTCAGAGTACATTGAATCACTTTATTATAAAAATAATTTAGGCAGGGACATGGAAGAAAACCGATTAGAAATCTGATAGTGTTACTATATTAATAAAAATGCTCACCTAATATTTATTTTCTGGCCTGTTCTCCAGGTGTAGGGACACCAACACAGAGATCGTGTGACAAGCCCCAGTGGATATTCTATAGCACATTTGAAATCTGGCCCACTAACTAGCAGATAACACTGAGGACCCGATTGTGAATGTGCTGCAGAAAAATCTACCTGTGGCAGCCAAAGTAATAAATGTAAGTCATCTTACTTTAGTATATAAGCAGATGTAGGCCCTAAATCACTGAGATAATATCCTTATCCTAAATGGAAGAATAAGAGTGCTATGATCTTGCAGCAGTGGAAATAGGCTCCCTAGCTATCAGAGGATATTCTAGCGAGGGTGGGTCTCTAACTCTGAGGGAAGCTCCTAGTAGTCTATAGATGCAGGACAATTCATTTCTTCATGTAGTAGTTCTGAGAAACACTTTGTATTTCAAAATTAAATATGTTAATACTATTTAAAATGGAGCTACTCTGGGCCTGAAATCAAAGTGTACTTTTGGGTTTAACTTTTACCTGAACCTTCTGTACACTGTCTTACATCTCAAAGTAATAGTTAATTGCAAAATTAAGCTGTAATATAATAAATACCTTCACCTGTTATCTTTAAGGCACTGAGAGTGGTGAGAAACACTCCTTTTCCCTGTGTACCTAGCATCAGACAACAGGTATTTAAGGAAACGGAGAGGAGCACATCTGATGTTAAGATGGGAAGTACCAGAGTGAAAACATCATTTTGGGGAAAATGGAACTGTGTTGCTAAAATTCTGTAGTTTGAAAAACTGATATATATCACTCATTAAAGCACTCGTTTATTTATCCCACAAATATTTTCCAAGAGTCTCCTTTATGCAGGGTGCTAGTTTTCTAATTTACAATGTACCAGAAAATAAAAGAACAGAACAGTTGCTCTGCAGTCGGCTTTTTTTGTTTGTTTGTTTGTTTGGGGTTTTTTTTTTGCCTTTTTGAGGCAGGGTCTTGCTATGCAGTTCAGGCCGGCCTTTAGCTCACATTTGTAGCCCAAGCTGCTCTCTAACTAGCACTGATCCTCCTGCCTCAGCCTCTCAAGTGCTGGGATTACAGGCAAGCGCCACCTCATTTTTCTTTCTTCATTTATGTTATGGCCAGCTCAGCCAGCCCTGGGGGTGGAGCTGGCGCAGCATGTGGTGCCTGGGATCCAACTGTGGTCCCTGCAGTTGCCTAAGTTTGCCTAAGCAGGCACTTTAGACCCCTGAGCCATCTTGCCAGCCTGAGGAGAGTTTTTATTTAGGGTAATGGGGAAGAGAGACAGGCAGGAGCTAGCATCTTAAGGAAGACAGACAGGCAATAAGACATATAGAAAAGAAAATAGAGCGGGATGGGAGCTGGAGCCTTTTGATAGAGAGAAAGAGAGATATTATCATTTCAAATGGAAGAGTTGCTCTGGAATTCACCGAGATGGTTTGCAAGCACGGAAGCCGACGGAAGAAGGCACGTGGATGCGTACTAGGGGAGCACTTCCAGTCAGAGAGCAGCGGGGGCAGAGGGCTGGTGACCAGGGAGGCCAGACCAGGAGCAGAAGTGGCTGGGGACATGGTGCAGGGGAAGAGGAGAGGGACGGAGGCCAGGAGAGCTGCGTGGTCAGGTCGCTTGGAAACTTGGGCCAGGAAGGCCTTGGCGTTCTTCAGCGGGACTGCACCAGCAGCGTCCCTTCACCTTTCCACTGCAGGAGAGAGGCTTGGTCAGCGAGGATCCTGGCGACGCCCATGGTTTCTGTGTTCCTCCTCACACACTCTGCCAGGGTGAAAGTTGGCACGTGTGTTTTTCCTCCTAGTAGTGACCATTCTGAGCTGCATGGCCATGCCTCAGTGCAGCCTATTGGCCATGCATGGAATTCTGGGTGACTGCAGGGTCCCGAAGCTTAAAATCTGTTGCTTCTACATGTTTCTTGTTCTCACAATTCAGAAAATTTGCGAGCATCAAATCCTGTTTAAAGCAAGCGGCTTCATTTGTAGCCATTCTTGAAGAGGAGCATCTGAGTTCACAAGAGCCAGGATCAGGGTAGGTTGTGCGACTCTGAGTGACACCAGCAGGAGCCAGAGTGGCTCCTCAGATCCCAGCTGCCCTTGGTGCTCTGTTCGTGTCGGTCCCATCAAGCCCCTTCTCTGCACTTAGATTTCATCGCTGTATCTTTTACACATCGCTCTGCTAGGGTATCGTCACACCATTCCCTGTGCTGTGGAGCCTCTTCTTTTCATTACTATGTAAAAATTAATCCCTTTTCTCCTCCTGAGGGTCAATTTTCCATAATTCTTGCTTTGTACACAGTAAGAGATACAGTCAATCCTGACATCAGGGGTTTGGAGTCTCTAGCAGGGGGTAGGGCATTCAGGGTGCAGGCCAAAGGTAGCCTGGGGCCTGTTTTTAAACATCCTGCAGTTCATCCAGTAATGGTTTGTACAGTTGGAGAAAAATAAGAAGGAACAAATAATATTTCATAATGCAAAAAAAACAATTTCATTGTTAATAAAACTTTGTTGGCACATGACCACACCCAGCCCTGGACTTAATGTCCGTGCTTCTGTAATAATGGAGTTGTGGCAGAGCGGGAAGCCGAAAAGATCCGAATAGTTTCCACCAGTCCTTTCAGAAAAGTTTTGCTAACATTCCTCCTTACTGTGCAGGAATTGCCCACACTGCGCCACAGAACGACAGGTTTGCATCATTTGTAGCAAAATAGAGGTAAACTATGAAAGGAAATCCCCTGGACGCACACCCTTGAATGTTACCCAGGCACAAATATTTTTCTCATAGGAGGAATCCACAGTATAAATAAAGAGAAACATAAGAGATAGATAAGAGGAACCAGGGAGAGGCGTTTTCCAAACAGGACAGGGACCAAGAGACGGAGAGATGGGGAGGGACGAGAGGAGCAGCAGGCGATAAACAGCATCAAGGTGTGTCACGCACAGGGATGAACTTAACGATTTTGTACTCCAAATGTGTCTGATTTTTTTTTTTTTTCTAAATGCCCCTGTCCTGCCCCCGCGTGCTTGCACTCTTCTCTGGTGGGTGGGGTGTGACACTGGGTTCTGGCACTGTCCCCGTGTGCAGACACTCTGAGGCTGCAGACTAAGTGCGCTGCCTACAGGCGGTTGCCCTTGGACTTCCTCAACATTTTGGCTCATGTTCCCCCACTGTTTGTTAACGAATCAGTTTTGGAGGAGGCAGGTCAAAGGAATCATTTTTGTGTGAACCTGAGAGCAAACTAGTTCAATCAGCAAGCGTAGGCCTAGCCCACTGGATCTCAGAAATGTGTGCCAATCACATGGCATACATTGAACATGTACCTGAACTTTTTTGTTGTTGTGTTTTTTTTTTTTTTTTTTTTTTTTTTTTTTTTTTTTTTTTTTTTTTTTTTTTTGGTGTCATGGCTGGCTCAGCCTGTCCTGGGGGTGAGGCTGGCACTGCATGTGGTGCTGGGGATCAAACCACTGTCCCTGTGGTTGCCTAAGCTTTCCAAAGCAGGCGCTTTAGACCGCTGAACCATCTTGCCGCCCCCCAAACATATTTTAGCAGGAAAATACTCTTTTCTTTTTTTCCTCAAGTGTTTATTTTCGTTTGGTTTTCCTGTGCAGTTTTACAGCATAGCGAATTTCAAATGCCAACTAAGCAGATAGTGAACTTAGAAAGGAGAGTCAAATATTACTAACTTTGGGATGTCCTCATGGTCTAAGGAAATCACATTGCAGTTGGGTACTCTTCGTGTGAACCATTGCATATTTCTTGTTTCTATAGAAACAATGTTTTCTTTCCATGCTAGGAAATTTGCCCAGGAGCTCATGCAGGTCTAGAAAGCTTTCTTCTGCATAGCTGTAGCTCTCTCTCACCCCTACTAATGTATCTTTTAATGATTCTGCACGTGTCCCCAAAAGTCTGTCATTTCTCAGAGCTGATCAGCTCTCTGTCATTTATCTATGCTTACAAAATTATAATGATTTTTGTGCTCTTTTTTTTTTTGGTTTTGGTGGAACCAGGGATTGAACTCAGGTCCTGTGCTTGCCAGGCAAGCACTTATTCTACTGTGCTATTTCCCTGGCCCTTGTGCTCTTTTTATTTAATAAAGTATTTGAATGTTAGGTGAAGCAGAGCTTTCTATGTACTATATGTGCACTTAGTCTGTCTTAATCTGTCTTGGAGGTTAAGCAAAAGTTGGGTGCCTAGTCAGGGTGATAGAGACCTAGCTCCTGAAAGTTTGTTAGTTACAGCAGATACATTTCAGATGTAACCTGTGACTTCCAAAATGGGAAATGAAATGCAATAAGCTTTTCTTTTTGACCCCAAAACTTAATGTGATAAATTTACTTAATAGAACTAAGTTTACAAAATATTGGCAGACATTTATAGAATTCACTTACTGTGCATGAGCAAAGAAGTTAGATTCCATGAACTACAAGAGAATGCCAAAGAAGAGCTTACCAATTCAACTGGAAGAAGAGGAACAGTGGCCCTCGGTCACTAGGCATTTCTACTTCAGGCTGCACTGGATGAAGACCCAAGGAGACCAATTTCTTTAGCAATCCACCAAGAGAAGTGGGAGGGGAAGACTGTCCCGAGGTAAAGCTGCCATTGATGTGGTAATGGACACCTTAAAAGGATTAATGATTAGCGCCAGGGTGGGGAATAACATAGCAAACTGTGCAGGTCAGCCGAAGCATACACTTATGGGTTTCCTTTAAAAATAGAATAATATTTTCTTATCCACTTTAATTAAAATTACAAAATACATTGAATGATTATGCTTAGATGTCCATCTGTCCCATGGGAAGTTTCCTTTGCCCTAACAGAACATATGTGATATGCTAGAGAGTGTGAAGCATACAGAAAGAAAAAATTGAGAGAAATCAAGCCCAACTGCTCTAAGTACAGAGTCTCCACCTCGCTGGGACGCCAGGCAGGCTTTCCTTGGGTTCCTTCAGGTGTGCTGTACCCTGCTTGTGTCCATCCAGTCAGGTCGTGAGAGCAGGAACCTGAACCTACCTTTCATGATAGCATCTGCCGTGTGCACTTTCTACGGGAGTTGTCTGTACTGGGAAATTGTGGGAAGATTGCTAAAATGATAACATTTCAGTCAAATTTCTCCTCCTTCCATAGCTATAGTGGTTTTTTTTTGTTTTGTTTTTGTTTTTGTTTTTCATTACAGTGAACACAGCAACATTAACTCCAATAATTTCTGGAAAAAATACTTTGATCTGGTATATTGTTTTGGAAAAGGAATGACATTTCTGTTCTCTTAAATTTTATTCTGAGATTACTTCCGTGGCAAGATGGGCTGGTAAGGAAGGTTGGTAATTTTGGTAGGGTTTCAGGAGTTACAGCTGAGTGGAACCATAGGTCAGTGATATGTTGTCAAGGATTATCATGTATGATCATTGTTGCTATGGCTTAGATGATATTCCAAATTGAAATGTTGACAGCATAATTACATTGAAGAGATAAGAGCTTCCAGAAATGATTACACAATGAGGACTCTTCTGATGGGCTTAGGCTCTTACAAAAGGGCACAGCTCAAAGCTCCACATAAAACATTGTTCCCTGTTTCTGAAGATGAAACAACAGATTCTCTATCTTGGAATCAGAGAACAGATTCTGTCCACAATCAATCCTACATAGCCCACATATCTTTCACCTCCTTCCTCTGGGATAAAAAAGAAATGAACTTCTTCCTATGTTTTTCTCAGTCCCACATAGTTTTCTATAGGAGAATAAAGCAACACAGAACAAGACTTTCCTCTGTGTGCTGTGGTTGAACACTCTTCCTTGCATTATCTGAATTGACTTTAGTAACATTTAATTGATGTAAAATATTGCAATGTTTGTTCTAGGAAGAAGAACACTAAAGGGCTAGGTAGTTTTTTCAGGATCACAAAGCGAGGAGTCATCAGTTGGGTGTGAAACCCCATGTTCTCTTGTGCAGTGCCCGCTCTTGGAGCAGTAGGACAATGATTCTGTGGGTTTAACAAAGGATTTTGGAATTTCTTCTCTGAGATAGGAATTCTTTTAGGTGTTGGGATGCAACTGTTAATTAAACA
The DNA here is from genome assembly GCA_004027915.1 of Capromys pilorides. Taxonomy (NCBI): domain Eukaryota; kingdom Metazoa; phylum Chordata; class Mammalia; order Rodentia; family Capromyidae; genus Capromys; species Capromys pilorides. Next base: position 7,725 of record PVKN010018190.1, read on the forward strand.
CAACTGTCACCCTAGACTATCCTCTTGTCCTGTAGTGAATAGAGAACAGTTAGCAAATAATTATAGCAACATCCCAGTGCCACCGTGATGTACTGTGGCAGGGTACCCAGGAACCCAGCTGAGGGTGACCTGTCTTTGGAGACTGGCAGAGGTAGAACTCAAAGGGCCCTGATGGCAAAACTATAGAGACTGAGTGGCAAATCGCAGCCTGGAACTCAGGTTTTTTTTAATCACTAAGTGCCATTACAGTAGTCAAACCTTAATACTGAGTTTCTGGTTTAGAAAAAAAAAAATATCACTCATGCATTAATACCTTTTGTCTTAAAAGAAATATACAATAACACACATGCCATAGGATTGCCACCACTGTCACAGGGCATGCATGCACTCTGTCCTTAACAGCCACTGCATGCCATGTTTTGGGGAAAAGGGAGAAAGTTTAGGACAGATACAAAAAACATACAAGTGTATAGAGTTGTGTGAAAGGTGTTCTAGGGATTATATGTCCTAGTATCTGTAAGATAGAGAAAACAAACATAAAATAATATTTGAAATAGACTCTTCCTTCAAAGGGAAGTACTATGGTAACTTTCACATACTAATTTTTTTTGCTAAAATCAAAATTAGAATATCAATGGATTTGCATTCTACGTATTCAAAAATATTCTGCCATTTACCTATGACAGCATATTTCAAAGTGTTTTATGTGTTTTTATTGTTTATTGAAGAGCTTATGTTTAGAATATGTGACATTTTTTATGAGAAATGTATTAGATATAATCATCAATTGAAAACAGAATTACTTGAAACATTTCTATACTAATTATTAGTATTTATTTTTATTTTTTGGTGACTGAAAATGTTTTCCCTTGACTATTCTTAACTAAGTTTTGGGAGTTTGTGAAATAGGTAAGAAAGGACACCTGGCAAAGCAGTTTATTTATTGTAGATAGGGTGTTTTTTTTTCTTTCCTAGTGACTTATTGATAGCTATTGACATCTGCTACAGAGAGTGCCCTGTTTGTCTTGCTGTTTCTAGCAGTAGTATTCTTTCTCTTTTCCTTCATAGGTATCTTTAGTGTGAACCTCTCAAACCATAGATTCCCCACACACAGTTACAACAAAAGTATGATTCAAGAACTTCATCAACTATTTGCAGCACGAATAATGAAAAAATAAATGCCTGTCACAAACACAGTGGTTTCCTAAATGCATGGACTGGGGCCAATAGAACAGGATTGAAACTTAGCTGAGTCAGAGAGGTAGAGAATACATTGCAAACAAACAGGCAAGCAAGCACGCTTCTACTGCCCATTGCTTCAGTAGATGACCCTGTTGGAACCGAGCATGCGCTTCCTGGAGAGGTTGTTGGCTGTGTCCAGGGAAGCATGGATACATAGCACGCTGCAGGAGGTGTTTGACATTGTGTAACCATAACAGGACCTCATGGAAAGAAATTCAAATAGGAGTTTCCATTATAATTCAGCTCCTTATAGTACACACACTGCATACCCTAGTCTTTTATTAATCCCTGACATAATAAAGTATCACAGATTTATTGGCTCAAGTGGCCAGATATATATGGCCTTGCGTTTCCGCAGTCAGGTGTCTGACTTGGGTCTCACTGGGCTAAAATCAAGGTGCTGGCAAGGCTGTTCCTTCCAGAATCCCTGGGAGAGGAGCAGATTTCTTTCCTTTCCTCGCTGTAGGAAGTTAGGGGACCCTCTATTCCTCACTGTCTCCTTGCTCTCAAAATTTCATTTTATGCATCTGAACTGCCTGGATAATCTAGGTTGTCCTCTTCTACCAAGTCCACTCATTAGCAAACTTATTTCCACTTTGTCATAAAACACCCATCTCTGAAAATTAGTTTATGGGCTTTTTCAGGGAACAATTATTCTGCCTACTACATTTAACTTTTATTTTCAGTTTCTTATTTGTGAGGCTGCTGTGAACATTAAACAAACAGGTAAAAGTGTATGCAATATTTTGTCTAATACCTGGTGTATGCTAGGAACTCATTAAGGGGTATTTGCTCTTGTTTGTTATTTCCTGTTTTGTGTTTCTTAGCCCACCTTTAATTTCTTGTTCATTGTGCTCTGTGTTTCTAAAGTTGATCTTCTGACATTTTAGCACTGATGATTAAGTGCTGCGGTGTGTTGTTTCTACACAGCCATAAGCTCATAGGCATGAACTTAACTCAGAAATTTGCAGCACTTAAAGGGATCATATTACTTGCATGTACAATCCTAAAGCCCCTCTCGTTCTCTAACCTAGAGTGTAATGCTCCTTTTTCCTTAATTTCTACTCCTGTATTTTCCAAGCTCAGGCAAGAGCTGCAGTAACTGAAGTTCTGGATAAGCTTATGTCGTGGCCTCCGTGGTTAGTGTGTCTCCCTGTGCACCTAAAGAGGATCAGAATTTGCCTTCTACCAAGTTTCCCGTGGATGCTGACAGTGCTGCTTCAGGATTGCACTTTGAAAACCACAGTAGTAGAACTACCTGTGAAGCAAATGGTATTCAGTTGAGATCCTTGCTGTGTGTGTGTGTGAGTGTATCTGAATCTACTGTGGACCTTTGGTTCCCAATACTAACAAGATCTGAGTAGCGTTAGAAAGGAGCAATTTTTAATATAAATACAGAAGCGTTTCTTAAAATCAGAAATATAATTCTGCCCTGAGAAGTAGTATAGGTTGAACTGAAGCTCACTTTTGCCTTAGTGAGCTGAATCGGTACCTTTCTAGCCAAAGAAGAGGTTCCCAAAATCATATGGACATGGAGAGGTTTGGATATTTTTCTGTCTTCCCAACCAGCTTGAACGGCTGTTTTTCAGTTGTGAAACTCATACAGTGGAATGATTCTCCATGTGATTGTGTTACTGCCTCACAAATCTAGTGTCTTTTAATAAGACTGTCTTGAAGTTACTAAATATAGTGCTGCTGTGTTACAGCTTGACATTTATGCAGTGTAAAGATACTTCATTTTATATAGTGCATGAAAAATAAAAGGCTAAATTAATATTGTTGGCTACATCCTTGGAATTCTCCTTGAATTATAGCCTTATAAAATACCTAACAATTTGTGTCATGTTTAAATGCAGACTGCTTTGATATGGAGACCGAGAATAAGTTTCTAAAACTTTTTTAATCTGCCTATAGTATATTAAGGGGGCATAAGTCAAATTTTCTGTATTTATTCTGATAAGAGGCTAAAGCTTTAAAGAAAGAAAGAGAGAACCTAACAATGTCTCATTAAAAACTTGAAATGTGCTATTAAAAAGTATCATCCTGTAGGATAAATTATTCTTTTTAAAGAGCAGGATTTTTTAAGAAAAGTTTAATGTCATTGCACTGACTGGACAATAATAGAAAATCAAAGGCATTGTTCAAGTAATGTGATCTTTGGTCATTTAAAGTATATAAATCAGACATTTTCTTTCAACACTTTTTAGTCAGTCTGGACTCAAGAGGTTATACACTGCATTTCTGACTCACTTCCTGAAAGAAACTCACACACAGTGAGCCGTGTTTGGGGTCATGTTAATGCTGATTGCAGGCTCTGGTGGGGAGATGCAGATGGACATCTCAGTGCCTTGAGAGGTGCACCGCAGGTCACAGGTCTCGGATGGGAACAAGAATACTCAGGACTTAGATTATATTTCACTGCTTTGTAAATGTTAGAATGACTCATTTACATGATGTTCTGAAATGCGACTGTCTAGAAAGGCCGCGTCCCTTGGAAATCACTCTCAAAAGCTTTGGTGGAACGAGGCACATTCATTCCTAGCATCTCCTTCAGATCCCTCTGGTGCAGGGACTCCACTCGGAGAAGTACTTGCCCAGGCTGTAGTCCGGGTGCCCACAAGTGGGGGGCGGAGGATGTGTCACCGAAGGCCGGCCTTGGAGGATAAAGGAGACGGCCAATAGAGCAACAATAAGAAAGACAAACTTGCTGAATCTGAGCACAACCAGGCTCTAGAGAGAGAGATTTCCACGTTTTAATCTAAAGCTACTAAGGAGATGCCTGCTGATTGTCAAAGAGTTTGAAGTTAGTTATGTTTAACTAATTTATCTCTATTTAATGTCTTGAATATTTAATATTAAAATTATATATTTAATATTTAATATAGCTAACTTTAAAACACGAAGGGGGAAACACTGGCAGAGTACTAGGGAGGCCGCAAGTGCCTCCCCTCAATGAGCTTCTGATATAGTACAGTATATGATAATGTTTAAAAATAGTTTAAAAATCTGAAAGATAACTTACTTGGACTTCCAAGCACTGCAAAAATCTTTTAAAATTGGTCACAGGTAGTATCTCATGGCATTTTCCACTATTTTATTTCTTACATATGTTTCTAGATTGGAAAGTTCTTAAAGAATCACCATGGAAATTCTAGGAGACATTAAAGCACAATGTGAAAATTATTATTTGCGAAAGTTCTTGCTGCAAATTTTAACAAGCAGTGGGAAATCTTTTTCAATGAATTGGAGAAATAGTTGGATTTACTTTTTCATTATTAATCCAAAACACATAGTTAACATGAAAAAATTATAAACAGTCTAATATAAATTTTGAAATTTAACATCTTAAAAATATGGTGTGCATATGCCAAAAAAATGAATCTCCAATAACATGCATATTTATAAAAACAATAAAGGCTATCCTCAAATGACAACAACCTAAGAATATGCAGTTAAATCAAAACGAAGGTTAGCAAAGGCAGAGTAAGTGTCTGCAGAAGCCAGCTACCGCAGGGCAAGAGATGTCAGGAATGGCATTTGCATGTAATAATTAGTGTGCTTCAGAGGAGGGCGGGAGCCTGCAGGGCGGTGTGGCCCTAGACGGTAATTAGTGTGTTTCAGTTAGAGAGCTCCAGCAGTTTTGGGTGAAGAAGCCATCTTTCAGTGGCTTGGTGAGCCAGTAGGAGAGGATCAAATACCGAAAGCAGACCTACAATAGAAATTTGGGTGAGAAGAGGTTGTTTGGGCCACTGGGTAATTATACACAAATGAAGGCTTTTCAAAATGTAAAAAACTACCTCAGCATATTCATAAAAGACCAGTGGGGGCAGGCCAGTGGACGGGGCATGTCAGAGACATAAGAAAATGATAATCAATGGAGTGAGATCCAGGAATGGGAATAATCAGAGGCATAACTTGGTCCTGACACAGTGTGGCCACTCCTCTTCAGAGAATGATGGAACGGAGATAGCAGTGGCGAGGGCCAGAAATGCTTAGGTTTCTGGCAAGAAAGTAAGTTAAATCTCCTCTGGTTTGCTTGGCTTCTCTTGATTAGAAAGGCCAAGATCTTTTAGTATGTGAAGTTGCAGCATAGGGATTACAGTCAAGCTTATAGGCACAATAGAAATGTAGGTGGTCAAATATGGGGTTGAGAGCAGGTGAACAACTGGATGTCACTCTGAGATGGCAAGTGAAGCAGTTTTTATTCGCTGTGCCTGGGAGAAATGGTGCCTTTGCTCACACAAGATTAACTTGCTCCTCCTAAGCAAGGATTTCCAAACACTGAACAACAGGCAATGCAGCTTTGCAATTCCTGATAGGAGGAGAATAAATACAGTGACCCCAAAACTAAATTAAGATGATCGCAGTGCATTGGGCCATGTGGAGCTTCAGGCTTTAGCACAGAAAATAAACCCTAAACAAACTTCATACATTAACCAAAGGGTGGAGACTGAGGTGAGACTGGAGCATAAGGCAGTGAGGATTTAGAGGACTGGCGGGGAAGAAGACAGCCAGGAAGAAAGAACTCCAGAGACATGGAGAGGAGTCTACATACTACATGTATAGTAGGTGAAACTACCCAGAGCGGAGAACAGAGAAGCCGGTGCTCCCCACGTCTGCAGAGGCTTCTGGGCCATCACAGTTTATCTTAGCTTAAGCTCCCAGAGCCTGGGTAATGGACCTCTAGAAAGGGACGGGAAGCTCATTCTTGAAATTCACACAGAGCCAGGACTAATTTGTATTCCCAACAGCTAGACTTTCTATCTATGACATTTCTGGTTAATGTGCTTGGAACGCGGTTGCCCAAATGGTGGACTAAACCTCCTTTATTCTATGGGCAGCCCTAGACACACCCCGTAAATGGTTGCTACCAGTCCTTGCAATGACATTATTCAATCATGTTTGAGAGTGTGCCTCAGAAAACAAAGGAAAAACTACCACAAAAATTCCCTCCATGTTCTTTGAAGGAGTGTAATAAAATCTGGCAACAAACCATATAAAATCTGCAGTCCTTAAAATCCAATGGCAAATTACCTCCCATGCAAAGGAAGATAACATAAACCTCAGGGAACAACAGCTGATAGAGTTAGCTGGGCTGTTAGTGCTACTCGGTGCCCTGTGCTCCTGAGACAGGAAGATGTGAGCTTGTTACAGAAAGAGATGCCAGATATCAAGGGGAACCCAGTGGAACTTCAGGGGACAGTTTCAGTTCTTAGGAAGTTATAGCCATAGGGTTGTTGGACATGAAATTAAAACAGGAAAATGTGGGGACAAAGAACATCAAAGTTACACTGAGCTTTGGGTATGGATGGGGTAGTCGAACAAGTGCAATCCACATTTCACAAGTGTTACGGTTTGCATCTAGTTGTCCCCCCAAAGCCTCATGCAATGATGGGGCAGGGACTTCTAGAGTTTGAGACTAACTCAGGATCCACTGGGATTATGTGTCTTAGTACTGCTGAGATTATGGATTTTAGTACTGTTGGGATTATGGGTGTGGTCTGAGTTAGATATCCTGTAATATGAGAGAGACAGAGAAACAGACTCTGTTGCTCTCTGTTGCCCTGGTTGGTTGGTTGCCTCTGTCGCTATGCTGTTGCTGGCCCACCACCATCTACTGGATGCTTTCTGCCCTGTTCTACTCAGCCATGGGCCAGCCAAATAGGGACTGAAACTTCCATTAACTGTGAGCTAAATAAATCTTTCCTTCCTTCATTTTGGGTGTTGGGTATTTGTCCCAGGAACGAGAAAAAAGTAACTAAGACCAAAGATAAGTGAAAGACAATGGTAGAATATAAGAAAAGTTGTTAGTCAGGTGTTTTCTAAACTTGGTGAAAGCTCTAAACTCAGATCCAAGAGCACAGTGAATTCTCAGTAAGGCAAGCAAAAGGAAAACCACCCCAAGGTAGTACGTAAGGCAGTAGCTAAATACCAGTGCTAAGGAGAAAAACAGTGGTATTGCCCCAGGAAGAGGGCACAGGTGTGACTCTTTCCTGCAGCAGGGAGAAGTACAGGCAGGGTGTCTTAGTTGCTTTTCTCTCATTGCTGGGACAAATACCCGACACCCAAAATGAAGGAAGGAAAGGTTTGTTTAGCTCACAGTTGCTGGAGGTTTCAGTGCATACTCGGCTGGCTCCAAGGCAGATTCGCACATGGCAGAGGGCAGCAGCTCATGGCAGCAGAACAGGAACAATGGCTACGGAGGCAACAGAGGGAGAGTCTCTCTGCCTCTCTAATATTACATTCAGGCTATCCCTTCAAGCTGGGTGTAGCACTCACACCCATAATCCCAACAGTACTCAGACCCATAATCCCGTCATTGGATCACCCATAATCTCAGTGGATCGTGAGTTAATCTCAAACACTAGAAGTCCCTGCCCCAATGACTGCATGAGGCTTTGCGGGGACCACAAACACAGGGGACCCATTTCCTCATGGTGGCTGCACACAGAGGGCGGATAGCAATGGCAGTGATCTTCCAGAGGATCGTGGGACAGGGATGCTTTTTACTCTATGACAATTATGTGCCACCAGAGACAAATTAGGATTTATGAAATATGTACATAACAAACACAGTGTATTTCTAGGCAAGTGTGCTATAGTGTGGTGACACTAACCTGGAATTCTGTTCAATAAATGCATGGAAGAGTTCTGCAGCAATGCCATATTTACTGTAGTGTCCTAGTCTAAAGGCAAGATGATATTTTTAAAAATATCATGAACAATAATGATAAAACTCCATGAGCTTTATGCAAAGCTCTGTGAATGCATCCTTTCCATAAATACCACATACAGTTTTTCGAGTAGGCATGGAATTTTGTCTTCCCAAACTCTAATGAAATTGAGAATACCCGTTAGAAGTCTTGTGGGAGACTTGAAACGCTCCTCGTATTCAACATCTTTAATGGAATGGAAGTTTGAAGCTGGATACCACGGGTAGATGAGTTGTGGAAGGCTGAGGTTCTGTCCCCTTAGGACAAAAGTGTGGGTATCTGAAGTTCAATCAGTTGTCCGGAAGTGCTGCGGTCCTGCTGGAACACGCTCCTGCCCGAGGGTGGGCGGGGCGGGCGCTGAGTGTGGAGGGAGGCATCCAATCAGGCCCTGGTGGAAAACTTGCCGGGGAGGAGACTTTTTTGTTTGTTTGTTTGTTTGTTTGTTTGTTTGTTTGTGTTTCTTAAAAGGAGTACAAAAAGTATTAAAGCAGAAAAATTACAAATTATACATGATTTCACTAAACAAAATAATGTAATTTCATGGTATTTGTTATTTTGCATTGTGTTGTCTTCAAATTAATTGTTCCTATTACCAGATATTGCCTGCAAAATTGGAAGAAGAAAATAAGAAATTAAGAAGAAAAAAAAAGGTAAAAGGATTGAAAAAAGGAGACAGAAACAAATTAAGCACCAACTGCTCCTTTATGACTCATGCTAGTGACGGTGACAGAAAGACACCCTAGGCACAGGGTTTTACATTTAAAAGACACTTTGGGGAATGACAGCCTGGCATTTTCAGTAAATTTCAGAAGTCTAAATTAAGTAGAATTTAGAATTTGCTTTGAAACAAAAATTGAGGATGTCACGGACCAAGTGGAACCTGATTGTTAAGAGCTCTGGACACTGACTCTTAAGAAGTTTGAGTTGTAATTGTTTTTAAAAAATAACAGAACAACTTGAAGGTTGACCTGGACGGAAGGTCTTTAAACCTTGCCTCAGGGAAGACAAGTTGTTTTGTTTTGTTTTTTGGTAACATGTACTCTCCATGGACTCACACTGATTTATTATGCCACAGTAGTTTAATGCTGTCTAGATATTTGATCTACTGACATAATGTATGCTATTGATTTTTACTGTTATTATAGATGTGCATATTTATTAGGTTTGTATTCTTTTATTCCATAATCTATATCTGAAAATTATAAAGAATGGCTATAGTTTATGGATTAGAACATTGAAAATTATTTATTTTATCAAGTGATGTTTAGAGATTTATAGTAGTAA
>PVKN010018191.1:0-16957 GCA_004027915.1 Capromys pilorides
ACTGTCACTTGCAGAAAGAGGGATGGAACTAGAGGACCTGCTAAGGGAAATAGCTCAGCCTTGAAAACCAGACTCCGTCTTCTCACAGATGGGAGGAAGCTGAAAACCTAATCTCGGAAACAAGACTGGAATGGAGGGCAGGCACTAGGCTGGCAAGGCTTGGGCAGGGAAGGTGGCGACTGTGTTCTTAGTGGGGATGAAATGGAGTGGACAGGATGAATCATGGCTAATGCTCTATAGCACAGTAGATAACAGTGGTTGGTGGTAATTAGTGTTAAATTCCGGAATACCTAGTAGAGAAGATTTTGAACATTCCCTGAGAGATGATACATGTGAGGTAAAAGACACACCAGCTATTCTGATCTGATCACTATTCATTACGTACATGTTTTAAAACATCATGTAAGGCCTAGGGAGATAGTTCAGTAGCATAAGTAACTGCCTCGCAAGATCAAGGTCCTAAGTTTGATCTCCAGTAACAAAAATAAAATAAAGCAAAACATCATACTAGCTGGGCATAGTGATGCATAACGGTAATCCCAGCACTCAAGGAAGGAGAATCCTGAGAGTTCAAGGCCAGCCTGGGCTACCTGGTGAGTTTAAAGCCAGCCTGCACTACAAAGTGAGACTCTGACTGAAAAATTCAATAAATCAGGGGCTGGAGAGATAGCTCAGAGGCATAAGCACCCACCTGGAAAGCACAAGGATCCAAGTTCAATCCCTGGCCCCACAGTCTCAGCCCCAGATGCCCAGGTACACTGTCTGGGCCCTGTAGACCCTCACCGCGTGGACCCGAAACGAGGCGTGGTGGTGCACAACTGAAATCACAGCACTCAGGAGGTTAAGCCAGGAGGATCTCTGAGAGTTCGAGATCAGCCTGGGGGCTACAAAAGTGAGCACAAGGCCAGCCTGAGCTACATAGTGAGACCCTGTCTCAAATAAAAGAAAAAAAAAAAAACTGCACCCCATAATTACATACAATACATAGATAATTATGTTTCAATTAAAAATATAAGCACAAGGGCTGGTGAGATAGCTCAATGGACTAAGCGCCTGCTTTGGCAAGCACAGATACCCATCCTGTATGCCACGCTTCCTGCAGCTCCCAACAACGCTGCCCTGCCCCCAGGGGTGCTAAGCCAGCAACAGAGTCCATTCATGGTGACGCACACCAATGATCCTAGCATTGGGGAGGCTGAAAACAGGAAGATCACCATGAGTCCCATCTGCATGTAAGGCCTTGTACCAAATACACAAATGGAAAAAGAAACAAAAAACAAAAACATAAGGGCTAGGGAGATAGCTTAGAGGTCTAAGCACCTGCCTAGCAAGTGCAAGGACTCAGGTTCAACCCCTGGTGTGGTGGCACACACCTGTAATCCCAGAGATGAGAAGGCTGAGACAGGGTGGAAACTATGCGTCTGAGCTGCATAGTGAGGCCCTGTGCCAAATAAATAAGTAAATAATTTTTAAAAATAAAAATAAAAAAAATAAAAGCATAAGCCAGGCATGGTGCACACATCTGTGATCCTGGCACTTGGGGAGGCTAAACCAGGAGAGCCCAGCCTGAGAAATTTAGCAAATTAATGAGTCCTGGTCTCAAAAAAATTTTAAAAAAGGCTGGGGGGAGGGTGTGGATCAATGTGAAAGCCCTGGGTTCAACTGCCAGTACTGGAGAGGGGTGGTATATGTGTGAATCACGGTCCATACCTGTAATGCCAGCACAGGCAGAGGCAGGAGGATGGCAAGTTTGAGGTCTTCTTGGGAAACATGGCATGTTTAAGGCCAGCCTGAACTATGTCATGATATAGAGGAATGAAACTCCCTACCTAAAACATACCTGGGATGAATTTGTGTTCCTGAAAATCGAAAAATGAATTTTAGGAACAATGGGGATTAAGAGCAGAATACATTTACTGGGGGAAAGAAAGCTGCTGTCTGAGAGAGGGACAGAAGGGGACCTGAGTGGGCTGCCCTAGAATCTGTCTTTCGCAGCTATTTTATTAAAGCAAAACCAGGAGGTGAGGCAAGCCTCAGGTGGCAACATGGGAACTCTCATGCATGTGGCACGAAACTATGGTTAACTAATAAGATCACAATCGGAACTGCTCAGGTAGCACTGATTCAATCCAGGACCAAATGGGGAGGCGAGTCACACAGCAAGGGGGCATGAATATGGAACAGGAGCTTTTCCTGTAGGTTAGTGACTCTTCCTGGCTTCTCAAGGTGACTATCAATCCCCGGTGCTCATTTTTAGGGAGGTATGCATTTGTTTACTCTTTTATCTTGAGGTCTGGCCAGAGTGGGAGTATCCGTCTCTTCCAAAGTTGCAAGGTCATGATGTCTTCTACATTGTCTCCTTTAAGGGCCTAGCCCTGTCTGACTACCTATAATATTTCTATCTAACTCAGCTGCCTACAACAATAGCAAAATGCTGCCTCCCTCCACAATACATAATTAAACACACATATATTTCTTTAAGAATTAGAAGTCAGGTTGCTTCTGGCCGAGGAGGCAAGGACTGACTGGAAAGAGGAATTGAGCAAGCCTCTGGCATGCTGGAGGTGGCCTGGATGTTAATAACTCGTAGAGAGCCTTTCTTAGTCCTTGCTGATGCCCAGGATCTGTAATAATCGCATGGAAAAGTTACTGGCATCCTAGTGTGTTAATTCTAACCCACCACTTCCAGTGCTATCCCCAGCAAGACTAAAGACACTGAGGCATATTTGTAGTTGTGGGGAGCCAAGGCATCCCAAATCCAGTCAAGATGGCTTTCCCAACACGGGTCTTGACCCAGGACTGAACCTGGGTCTTATTAATTTGTGGCTTGGGCATGAGTGACTGTGAGGATGATGGGAAGTGAACTGGGCTAGGTAGGAGGCCCAGACCTGAAGTCACCATGCAATATGCAGAGAGAAAGAGATGCAGAAAGGGTAAAACTGCATGACCCACGTGGTGTTTTCGGGTTGGCGCTTCAGTTCTGATGTGTAATTTTTTTATGCTCAAGGAAGTCATAGCCTCTTACCTTGAGGCTCAATCCCAGTGACAGCATGGGGCACAGCTCCCCAGCCTGCCTTGCCTCACACATTTTATTTGGGAGATATGGGGACAGGGAGACACTGCCCTGCCATCTTTGGTACCAGGAATCAAACTCAGGACCTGCGCTAGTCAGGCAGGCGCTTATGCCTCTGAGCTCTCCCCAGCTGCCCTGTCACCTTTGCTGCAAAGGGTACACAGCAGTTCTTTACTGGACCAATTTGCATTGCTTAAACTAACTGACGGAATAAGGAAAAGCCCTAGCCAGCTCTGCACATACTGAGACATGGAAATAGGGTCAGGCTCAGTCAAAATGGTGACAATGGCTCCTCCTTGAATGCGAGTCGCCCAGGTGGCCCTGCACAGATGGTCCTGCACATTTCGTTTGCAGGACCTCAAGAGCCAAGCGGGGGTGCACTCCTGCAATCCCAGCTACTCAGGACGTAGTAGTTGAAGGCCAACCCGGGTAACTTAGCAAGACCATGCCTCATAATAAAACTAAATTAATCTCCTGAAATTTTACTCATGTGCACTCCACTCCATGTAAACTTTACCTCAGAAAAAAAAAATTAGTTCTTACTAATTAATATATGTTCAGTTATCTTATATATGAAGATATACTACAGTTATTTTCTCTTACCACTTACTCAGATGGGGTCTTATCACTCAGAGGTTTTGGTTTCTGTGTCTGCCTTGCCTTAGAAAGTATCTCTTATTTTAGGTTTAGAACTACCTTCTCCTTTTTTTAAAAAATAATACTTTTTATAAGGGTATGGGGGCCATGGAGATAGCTCAGTAGAGCAAGTGCTTGCCTGGCAAGTGCAAGGTCCTGAGTTCAATCCCCAGTACCAGAAAATAAATAAATAGATGATAGACAGATAGGTAGACAGACAGACAAATGTGTGTGTGTGTGTGTGTGTGTGTGTGTGTGTGTGGTGCAGGTGCTGGCTCCCTGGAGGCCATGGGTACATTTTCTAATATTGCCAAATCTTGCTTTCTCACATTCATGAAATAGGGATATTTTGTTACTGATGGATTTAAATAAGGTAACATTTAAAAGCTACTGAGTGCTTGATCCCCATGGATGGGGAACTATTGTTATTCTCTATTGTGGCATTTGACGTTTTATCATAATTTCTTTCTTTTATTTTTTTAATGGCCAGCTCAGCCTGGCCTGGGGGTGGGGCTGGCACAGCATGTGGTGCCGGGGACTGAACTGCGGGCCCTGTGGTTGCCTAAGCTTGCCTAACAGGCGCTTTAGACTACTGAGCCATCTCACTGGCCCCAACTTCTTATGTTTCTGCTTCTTTTGTTAAGTCCCTTCAGTGGTGAAAAATATGGTTTCTCTTGGTGCCTAACTAGGTGCTTGGTATATAAAGTTAAACTAGGACAGGGGGCTGGGGCGATAGCTCAGTGGTCTAAGTGCCTGCCTGGCAAGCACAAGGACCTGAGTTTGAGCCCTAGTACCATATACCATGCCAGCCTCAGTATCCTGAGTGCCCAAAATGGAGGTGGTGGTGCACACCTGCAATTCCAGCACTGGGAAGGTTGAGACAGGAGGATCACTATAAGTCAGAGCTAAGTGTGAGACCCGGTATCAAATAAATAAATGCTTTTTAAAAATTAAAAAAAATAGGGCAAGCCATCTGTGCTAGTTCAGCCCCGTAATCCCAGCACTCTGAGAGGCTTAGGCAGGAGGATCACAAGTTTGAACCCATGCAATTAGTGACTTAACAAGACCTTGTCTAAAAATAAAAAGGGCTGGGGCTGTAGCTCAGTTCACAGGCCATGGGTTCAATCTCCAGTATCACAAAAAATAAAATATATAAAAAAATAAAGCAGGGAGAAATTCAGAGATCAACATAGGTATTTAATATCTATGTTGGGTTCTGTTAAACTATGGATTCCAAGAAGATGGAGGGTCCAGTGATTAAAATTACACCTAACAGTTTAAATGAACATGCATTTTTCCTCTCTCTCTCTCTCTCTCTCTCTCTCTCTCTCTCTCTCTCTCTCTCTCTCTCTCTCTCTGTGGTATTGGAGACAGAAGCCAGGCCCTCACACACTGTACACAAGTACTCTGCCACTGAGCTATATCCCTTTTTATTTTATTTTGAGATGGGGTCTCACTAAATTGTCCAGGCTGACCTCAGACTTCCTGCCTCTGCTTCCTGCCCAAGTAGCTGGGGTTACAGGCATGTGCTACCATACCTAGATGAATATTCATTTATCTAGAGTCCATAGTCAGAATGTAGCTCTAGGGCTGCGAAGATAGCTTAGTGGCTTAAGTGCCTGCCTGGAAAGGGCAAGGTCCTGAGTTTGATACTGGGTACTGCAAAAAAAAAAAAAAAAAAAATGAAAAAGAGGCCAAGGATCACAAATCGTTTGACCACCAAATGCAGACAGGCAACCAATATATGCTTCTTAAGTGAACAACTGACTGATTGAATAAAAAGCTTTCATTAGACTCTCAGAGGGGTCAGTAAGCCTAAAAAGGTTTAACTCAATAATCTAAAAGGAGAAAATCAACCAGATTTCTGTGAGAAGCTTTAGCTGGGCCAACACTTTAAGAGCAATTTATTACCATGGAAGGATCATAGAACCCTCCCTCCATTTCCTTCAGGGGCCTGTAATTGATTCTTAACTGGTTTTCGGGTTTCCTCTAATTTTCTTTCTGATTTTAGGCTGTGTTAGGCTTGAATCATAACCCTGCTTCTGCTACCTACAATCCCATGACCTTGGTTGCATTATTTAGGCTAAGAAGCCGTTTCCACAGCAACATTCACCTTGAGAGCCACCCAGTGGATTATTTTTAAAATGTCAGTGTACAATGGAGCACTAACGTGCACAATTACTTTTATGTTCTCTGTTTCCCCCTCACACATGCTTTTTCTTTTTTCCCCCATGAGACATCTGTTCCCGTCTACTTATCCTGCTTCTTGGGGGGCCAGGCAGGTCTTTGCTCTAGCTGGTTTGCCTCTACTGGTTCGTAGCATTACTCGGCTTCACAGCCAAACTGGCAGCCGTGGTCATTTATGAGAACGGCTCTCCAAATCTGCACAGCTACTTTGTAAAAGAAGAGTGAGGGAATATTCACATTTGTTGTAGCGGCATCATGCTAGGCCCTTTCGTGCCTTATCTCACCCTAGAAATTAGACCTGTCCTTAAGTAGAAGCGCTGAGAAAGGTCTGGCTACACTGACCGTAATTTCATATCTGCATCACAGCAGCCATTAAAAAATTGTTCACCCATGCTGCGTCGGCCCCGATCCGGGTGCGCCGATGTGGTGATGGAGATTGGGCGTGGTGGCGCACACCTGTAATCCCAGCACTAGCGAAGCTGAAGACAAGAGGACCACTATGAGTTCAAGCTGCAAAGTGAGACCTTGCACGCGCATGCAGACACACACACACACACACACACACACACATTGTTCACTTAGGGACGGTGGGATAGTTCAGTGAACTAAGCCCCTGCTTAGGCAAGCTCAAGACCGGGGTTTCCCAGCACCACAGGTGCACACTGAGTTGGCTACCGAGTCGGGGCATGGTGGGGCACGCCTGTAATCTCAGGTGTCGAGGCTGAAAACGGGAGGATTACCATGAGTCTGAGTGGTATAGTGAGACCTTGTACCAAATACATGATGATGATGATAATGATGATGATGATAAATTAAATTACGCACTGGGTAAAATTGGTTTTGAGTGTTTGCTGTTGTGTTTTCTTTTTGAGACAGGGTGTCTCTAGGTCACTAAATTGGCTAGGCTCTGCCTCAGCCTCACAGAATAGTGAGATTACAGGCATGGGCCAAAACCCCTTATTTTGGGTTTTAGCATAAATTTCACAAATGTTTAAGCAGATGTGCTCCCAACTTTATTTTATTTTTTGGTTTTTTTTGAGACAGGGTTTTGCTGTGCAGTTCAGGCTAGCCTTGAATTCACTTGGTAGCCAGGCTGGCTTGGGATTTGATGAAATTGTCCTGCTTTGGCCTCCTGAGTGCTGGAATTATAGGCATGGGTTCCCATGCCTGGCCCAGTTTTAGAGACTGACAGTTGAATTCTCAGGGGGATCTTGTCTGCTAAAAATTATTTTATTTTATTTTTTATGGAGCTGGGGATTGAACTCAGGCCCTTGTGCTTGCCAGGCAAATGCTTATTCTACTGAGCTATCTCCCCAGCCCTAAAAATTATTTTCTTGAGGGTCTTATTTTGTCACCTGATTGGCTTCTATGAGACTACCAAAAACCTTTCCCTCAATGGTTTCTTCCACATTATTTTTAATTGTAATAAAATACACATGACATGTAACATTTTTGCTATTTCCAGTGTGTAGTTAAACTTTTCTCTTTTTTTTTTTTTTTTGGTACAGAGGACCAAACCTAGGGCTTCCAGCTTGCCAGGCAAGCATTCTACTGCTAAACTAAATCCCCAGGCCCCTAGTTTCAACAGTATTAAGTACATTTACCTTGTTAGTGATGACATACAATCATCCATCTCCTGAATATTTTCATCTTACAGAATTAAAACTCTGTACCCATAAACCATGGATGTCAAGCTTTTGGCTCTCTTGGGCCACACTGAGTAGATAAGAACTACCCTGGGTTGGGCTGGGGAGATAGCACCTGCCAGCAAGCACAAGGACCAGGGTTAGGTCCCCAGTACTTCATGCTGTGTATCTTGGAAGTAAAATTACTGGATCATACATATTTCTATATTTAACTTTGTGTATGTGTATTTGGTACAGGGTCTCACTACACAGCTCAGACTTCTAGTGATCCTGCTGTTTCCAGGAGGATCCTAACCCTGGGATTATAGGTGTGCACCACCACACCCTGTCTCAGTGGCTGGCTCCATGCACCCGTTGGTGGGGGCCCGCACAGCCTGTGGTGCGGAGAATCAAACCTCAGTCCCTGAGCTTGCCTAAGTAGGCACCTAGTTTGCTGAGCTATCTCCCCAGCCTTTGTTGTACACATTAATCCTGTCACACACTTGATTTTGAAATATGCCCCCCTTTTAGTGTTTGTTGTTTTCTTAGACAGGCTTTCTATATATAGTTCAGGATGGCTTTGAACTCATAGACATCCTCCTACCTCAGCCTCCTGAGAGCTGGGTTTGCAACCGTGGGCCACGACCTCTGGCCTTGTTGTTTTTGGGGCTTATGTGTGTGTTTCCCCTGAGTGGTCATGACATCCTTGGCAAAACTCATTTGACTAAGTGTGTCAAGATTCTGTGCCATTAACTTTTGCAGATGGTGGCACCAAAACGACGCTGTCTCTGCCTTAAGGATGCCACAGCTGAGGCAAATACTCAGATTCCATTTCGAATAGTATGTGTTCAGTATCGCTGTGTGTTCAGTGGGCAAACATTTTCCCACATGTTGCCACTTAAACTTCTCGTGGAACCAGCGAGATAGCTGCGGGCCTTTATCAGAGCGCCAGTCTTACTTGCCAGGAGAGCACGGTTATGGTTTTTGCAGGGGCATAGACAATCAGGGTTTGCATCCAGAGGTCCCGGCCAGCTGTGTCGTGCTATTTCAGGTAAGTGCTTCCCATCTCTAACATGTGGGCAGCAGTGAAATTAGGTGGTCTCTGTAGAGCAGCTTTTCAGCTGCACGCTTCTGGAGCTGAAATTCTGCATTAAAGAATTGCTGAAAGCTAGGGGCCATGCACAAAGTACACCTTTGCGGGATTTAGTCCAACCACCGCTCCAGCCCCAAGGGTAGAGCCCCACAGTGTGCGCAACGCCGGGTCGGGAGGACCGAAGATCTTCCCCCAGCCTGGGCTAGGCTGGACCGTGCTACTGGGGGGGGGGGGGGAGTACGAGCCACAGGGCAAAGCCTGTGACGACATTCTCACAGAATCCCTGCCTGGCTCGCTGGGGAGGAGGTATGGGCGTCCCACCATGCGTCCGACACTGGCTCCGCACCAGCTCTGGGTCTCTCGTTCGCCTGCGCCGCGTGGGCCTCGCCTCGGTCGGCCCCGGGCTGCTTCCCTCTTGGTACGTCCTTGCTGGACGCCTAGAAGCGCCGCGTGGCCAGCGCGCATGCGAACCGCCGAGGAGGGGGCGGGGCGGGGAGGGGGAGGGGGAGCAGGACCCCGCCCCTCGCGGCTCCGCGCGTGACGTCGCGGGGGGCCTCGCCGGGCTGGAGCGGTGAGAGCGAGCGGCTGGCCGCCCGGCGCCGCTAGATCGGGAAGGGATGCGGGTGTCGCGGTCCTACCAGAGGGGGCTTTGAGGAGGGGAGGAGGCCGAGGGGCACCACCTGCCGCTGACCCCCAGGCTCTCCCCTCCCCTCCTCTGTGTTTGCCCTTCCAGAACTCCCTGGACCGGAGACCGGAGGCAGGGCAAAGCCTGAGCATTTGTGACCCCTGCATTTCCGTGGCTGTCTTCTCCCCCTGCCCTTCTGTTGCTCTCTCGCCTTCCTGATGTTCTTTTTCTGTCAAGCTTTCGCATCTTGCATGGGATAGTGTAGGCTCCTTGGAAGCAGGAGGCAGGGTTCAGACCGCGACTAGACCACCGTTGTGTTAAGGCTCCTGAGCTCATTTCCCCCACAGTGTTTTTCTCTCCTCCTGGTTTCAAGGATCGCTATGAGCAAGAGAAAGGAAATGACATCTGTTGAGTTCCTGCATTGCCACGCACCTTACCGACAGCTGAGGCCCACTT
This sequence comes from Capromys pilorides, assembly GCA_004027915.1. Lineage (NCBI taxonomy): Eukaryota > Metazoa > Chordata > Mammalia > Rodentia > Capromyidae > Capromys > Capromys pilorides. The sequence goes on from PVKN010018191.1 coordinate 9,696, forward strand.
TTAATCCTCGTGATTCCGGTTCTTAGAACTCCCATTTCACAGATGCCTAAGCTCACAGCAGCGAGCTGACTCGGTCCCACACAGCTAATGAGTAGGGAGGGTTCCGACCTACTTACCCTTTTAGTTCCCAAGTGGAGTCCTACTGAGACACTTTCCTTGTTTGGGCCTCAGTGCTGCTTCTCCCTTGCCAGGCTGAGAATTCTTCCTTTCAGCTTCCTTGTTCCAGCACAGAGTGCTCTGCTCCGCTTCCCCCACATTATTTCAGAAATGAACTACAACAAATACTTCCTGAGTGCCTCAGGGCGATGAAGCTTGGAAGTCAAGAACCTTGGGTTCTCATCTGGGTTCTGCTGCTAACTGCCCGTGTAGCCGTGGGCAAGTCCCTTGTTCTCCCCGCGCAAAACTGGTCGAGTGTCCTCCAGCCAGCAGGCTCTCGTCCAGTCCTCCCTTCCTGTCCTCCAGCAGGCTCTCCGAGAAGGCCCAGACTCCTCTGCTCCTCATGGGCAGCTGCCAAGCCTGGCACAACCTGCATGTCTGTCTGGCCCACCACCCACCTCTGGTCTGTGCCAATCTGATCTTGCTGCTCCTCGGCCTCTCGGGCCTGGGCCTGGGCGGCTTCTTCCTCACCCACAGGACTGGGCTGCGAAGCCCTGACATCCCTCAGGTAAGTGGCCTCCTGCTTGCTCTTCCCATAGAGCCCTGCCCCTGCTGTGTGTCGCCTGTCACCTCTCTCCCATCTTCCTTTTGCACACAGGACTGGGTCTCCTTCTTGAGGTCTTTTGGCCAGCTGACTTTGTGCCCCGTGAATGGGACAGGCACAGAGAAGTCGCCAGGGTCTCACATTGTGGGGTTGCTGACCACCTTGAAACTGGAAGATGGTCCAGACAGGAACAAGACTAAAACATTCCAAGCCAAGATCCCGGTTAGTCAAGTGGGATTGAAAGGTGAGATCAGGGAAGATGAGGGAGCAGCATCCTAGCCCTCAGGGTGGGGCCCTGATCCAGGCCTTGCTGCCTGGTCACCTCGGCACACCTCTGTGCCTTTGTCATTTCTGATATAGTAAGAACTAGTTACTTTCCGGGAACATGCCACGGTGTGGGTTCTCTATTTTTTTTCGTCCACTTTCGTTTCTGAGGTTCTTTGTTCCTCCCTTTGGCGGTCAGGTGAGGTGAGGTGAGCTAGGTTTGACTCTGGGTTTGTTCTGATCTTTATAAGCCGTGACCTCTTAGGGGCACTCTTTTTCTTCAGTGATGTCAGAGAACTATATACTCTTTATTTTATTTTTTTAATAGTCCCTTTTATTTTTTTTTTAACTTTATTTATTTATGTTATGGCCCAACCTGCCCTGGAGGCGGGGCTGGTGTAGCATGTGGTGCTGGGGATCAAACTGCGGTCCCTATGGTTGCCTAAGCTTACTTAAGCAAGCGCTTTAGACCACTGAGCTATCTCGCCAGCCCCAGTATATACTCTTTAAATTTTTTCTAACATTTTATTTATTTATTTGGGGAATGTTGAGACCCTGTCTCCAAATAGTCTAGGCTGGCTTTGAACTCACTATGTAGCCTAGCTTGGCTGCCTCTCAAGTGCTGGAATTACAGCTCTTTGCCACCAGCCCTTGCCTGCTTTGATTAATGAAGCTAGTATTTTTGTTTGTTTGTTTGCTTGTTTGTTTTTAGTGGTGCTAGGGACTGAACCTATACTAGGCAAGTGCTCTGTGCCTGAACTACATGCCCACTCCTTTTTCTTTTGAATCAAGGTCTTGGTAAATTGCCCAAGCTGGCCTTGAACTTGGCATCCTCTTGCTTCAACCTCCTGAGGAACTGGGTCAGTAGGCACGTGCTCACATGCCTAGCTTTGAGTAATGTTTTTTGTTTTGTTTTGTTTTTGTTTTTAGGGAAGGATCTACAGCTTGTTCAGGGTCTCACTACTAGATCTGACTTGTAGTAATCTGTCTGTTTACAGCCTCCCAAGAGCTGGGATTACAGGCGAGTGTCACCATGCCCAGTCTCAATTGCCATCTCAGCGTGCCCTGGGGGCAGAGCCAGCACCACAGGCCCAGGAATCGAACCCTGGCCCCTGCTGAGCTATTTGACGAGCCCTGAGTAATGGTTTTAAAGGTTCATCTGTATATCAGCATTTCATTTTTTTAATTACTGGATAACATTTGTTGTATGAATATTCCTCATTTTTATTTACTTGTTAATTATTTGGCATTTAGGTTGTTTCCACTTTTTAGTTTTTTTGGTTGTTTTTGCAGTGCTGGAGAATAAATCCAGGGTCTTCACATTGTACTATTTTCTTTTTATTTTATTTTGAGATAGGGTTTTTTGTCTTTGTTTTTTGCTTGTTTGTTTTTGTCTTTTTGAGATAGGGTCTCCCTGTGTAGTTCAGGCTGGCCTTGAGTTCACTTTGTAGCCCAGGCTGGTCTCGAACTTCTAACAATCCTCCTGCCGCAGCCTCCGGAGTGCTGAGATTACAGGCATGGGTTTTACTAATCACTAAATTGCCTGGGCTGGGCTTAAACTTTCAGCCCTCCTGCCTCAGCCTCTTTGACTATCCTACCGTGTAGCTGAGACTGCAGGTGTGCACCGTCATACTTGGTAACCTGGTACTGTGTTTTAATTATTGAGTTGCAAGAGCTCTTAATATTTTCTAGATGCCAGTTCCTTACTTGACTTATAGTTTGACGATCTTTTCTCCCCTTTGTGAGCTGTCCTTTCACTTTGTTGAGGGCATTCTTTCAGGCACAAAGGTTTTACATATTAATGAATCTATTTATTTATTTTTGTATTTTATTGTTTATGCTTTTAGTGTCATAGTTGAGATTTTTCTCACCCAAGGTTGCTAAGATTTACTACTATATTTTCTCCTAAGAATTTTAAGAGTTTTAGTTTTACATTTATGATCCATTTTGTTAATTTTTGTGGAAGGATGTGTTAATTTTTGGTATGAAGATGGGGTCTAATTTCATTTTTTTTCTTTGTTGTTTTTTTTAAATTTTTAAAATTGTTTATTTATTTATTTGGTACACAGTCTTGCTACATAGCTATACAACTGGGACTCATAATGATCCTCCTGTCTCAGCCTCCCAGTGCTGGGATTATAGGTGTACTCCACCTGGCCTGTACTATGTGCCCGGGGTTCTGGGACCAACACGACATGGAGTACTAGAAATTGAATGTAGGGGGCCGGCGAGATGGTTCAGTGGCCTAAAGCGCCTGCTTAGGAAAGCTCAGGCAACTGCAGGGACTGCGGTTCGATCCCCAGCACCACATGCTGCGCCAGCCCCCACCACCAGGGCAGGCTGAGCCAGCCACAAAATAAATAAAATAAAGAAACAAACAAACACAACAAGCAAACAAATAAATAAATAAATAAATAAAAAATAAAAGCCACAAAAAAAAAGAAATTGAATGTAGGGCCTTGTACTTGCCAGGCAGGCACTTAGACAACTGAGCTATCTCCCCAGCCTTCTTCTTTGTGTTTTTGAGATGGTTTTTCACTATGCAGTTGAGGCTGGCCTTGAGCTCACTTTGTAGCCCAGGCTGGTCTCAAACTCACAAAGATCCTACTGCCTCAGCCTCCCAAGTGCTGGAATTACACTTTCATTCTTTTACTTGTGGCCCTCTAATTTCCCAGCATCTTTCTTAGAAAAGACTTTGCCCCCGGTAAGTATTAGCACCCTTTGCAAATCAATTGATTGTAGGTATGTGGTTTATTTCCCGGTTCTCATTTCTGTTCCACAGATCTACATCTGTCTTCATGCTTGTACTGAGTTCTTGATTACTGTTCCTCTTCAGTGAGTTTTGAAATCAGGAAGTGTGAGTCCTCTGATTTTGTTCTTCTTTTTCAAGAGTACGTTGAGCCTTTCAGATTCCTTAAATTTCCATGAGTTTTAGGATCAGCACCTTGTTTCCGCTTCGGCTAAGAAGCCCTGTTTTCTTTATCAGTACACATTTGCAGTGCATAATGATTTGCAGTGCATAATAATGCACATCTATCAACACCATGAGGCGCTGATAGATGGACGCAACAAAAGCCTTATTCTTTTTTTTTTTTTTTAATTTTATTTATTTATTTATTTGTTTGCTTCTTGTGTTTGTTTGTTTCTTTATTTATTCATTTTGTGGCTGGCTCAGCCTGCCCTGGTGGTGGTGCTGGCGCAGCATGTGGTGCCAGGGATCGAACCGCAGTCCCCGCAGTCGCCTGAGCCCTCCCAAGCAGGTGCTCCAGACCACCGAACCATCTTGCTGGCCCCAAAAGCCTTATTCTTTTATGAAGATTAGAAACAAAGTTAACACCGAAGTTTCTGTTTTGGGAAAAAGAATCCTCCGTGATTGCATTATCGATGCACCAATTATGGAGCCCTGCTGATGCTCCAGACTTGTGGTACACAGAGAGCAGGAGGACCCGTGTCCACCCCACCTGCATTGCTCACAGTCCAGCCGCGGTATGGGTAGGAGTGAAAGGACACACCTTTCCTCGTGTGGAGTAGAGCACCCCGGGCAGCAGGAAAGCCCCAGGCCTGTGATGGCACCACAGCAGCAGCGTGTTGGGGGATCGGAGGGATTCTGGGTGGAAGCACCTCCCACCAAGGTGTTCAAAGTGAATAGTAGAATACGTCCCGAAGAGGAAGCAGAAACCCAGAAGGATCTTGTCGCAAACCAGGCTTGTTGAACTTTATCCACTATGTTGGGGAAAGACAACAGTTTTTTCCCCTGCTTTGGTATTTTATTTTTTAATTTTTATTTTAAATCTTTTTTTTTTTTGTGGTACCAGGGATTGAACTCAGGACCTCGTACTTGCCAGGCAGGCACTTATTCTACTGAGCTATCTCCCCAGCCCCTAAAATTTTATTTTATTTATGTTTGTTTTTATTTTGATTTTATTTTATTTATTTATTTATTTATTTATTTTTGGCGGGACTGGGGATCGAACTCATGACCTTGCACTTGCCAGGCAGGCACTTGTGCCATGGAGCTATCTCCTCAGCCCCTAAAATTTTATTTTAAAGAGAAAAAAAGTAAAACAAAATTTCAAAACAAGATAATAGGAGAGTAACAATAGTTAATACACTGCATACTGTTATCTTTAAATTAGTTACCCAACAGAGATGCATTTAACTGCCTGAGCAACATTAACACAAACCTTTATTTTCAGTGAACTAAGAGAAATTAGTAGTACAGGGCCTGGGCTTCAACACCTGCCTGGCAAGCACAAGGTGGTGAGTTTGATCCCAGGTACTAAAAAAAAACTCTAACAAAACAAAAATTAGTAGTATGGCGGGGCCAGGGAGATAGCTCCATGGCACAAGTGCCTGCCTAGCAAGTGCAAGGTCATGAGTTCGAACCCCAGTCCCACACACACACAAAAAAAATAGTAGTATAGGGCTGGGGATGTAGCTCAGGGAACAGGCATCTCCCTGGTAAGCACAAGGTCCTGAGTTTAATTATAGGTAACAAAGACAAAAAAAATTAGTAGTATAATAATCTTAACTATCCCGTGTGTGTGTGTGTACCTTACTTACTCTTCCAGCTTTGCACACTAGGGAGACAATGTAATGTTCACACATGTGAGTCTGATTTATTTCACTTATGAGTATAGTCTCTAGTTGCACCCATTTACCTATAAGTCTCCAATTTATTCTTCTTTGTGGCTGAGTAGTATTCCATTGTATAAAAATACCACATCTTTTTTATCCATTCCTCAGTTAATGGGCATTTTGGTTGTTTGCAAGATTTAGCAATTAAAAATTGTGCTGCTATAAACATAGGAATACATATATGACTGTGCTACAATGCTTTCAATTCTTTCAGGAAGATACCAAAAAGGGGAATAGCTGGGTCAATTGGAACCTCTAGTTTTAGTATTTGAAGGGATCTGCGTGCTGATTTCCACAGTGGTTACACCAGTCTACACTCCCACCAACAGTGGAGAAGGGTTCCTTCCCTCCCATAGCCCTGCTGGTATTTATTGTTAGTTGATTCCTTGATAATAAGCATTCTTTCCAGGGTAGAATGGAATCTCAGTGTTGTTTAATTTGCATCTTTCCACTGACCAGTGATGTTGAAGCTTTTTTCATATATTTAATGGCCGTTCGTAGTTCTTTTTCTGAGAAGTGCATATTCATCTTAGATGCTCAGTTTTGGATTGGGTCTTTACATTTGGGAGATCTAATATTTTTGAGCTAACAAACATTTTCCCCCACACTGTGGATTGTCTCTTCATTCTGTTGGTTATTTCTCTTGCCACGTCATGGTGTATAATGATGATTTATGCTGCATTCTGTTTGCCAGTGTCTTATTGAGATTTTTGCATGCATTTTCATTAGGAAGGTTGACCTATAGCTCGCCTTCTTAGCTGAGTCTTTTCTCTAGTTTTGGTTTCAGGGTAATACTTGCTTCCATGAATGAATTTGGGAGTACTGCTTCCTTTTCAATTTCATGAAAGAGTTTGAGAAGTAATGGTATTAGATCTTTTCTAAATTTCTTGTAGAACTCAACAGTGAATCCACTAGGGCCTGGGATTTTCTCTTTTCTTTTTGTTTTGGATTTTGTGCAGGTACTCACTACACAGCTCAGACTTGTAGTGATCCTCCTGTTTTCAGGTGTCCCAGCATTGCAATCACAGGTGTGTGCCACCACAGCTGGACTGGGTGGCCTGCTCAGTGTGCCTAGGGGGCAGGATCAACAGGGCTTGTGGTGCCAGGGATTGAACCCCGGCTCCTGCTCTTGCCTACGCAAGCGCTTAGTCTACTGAGCTATCTTGCCAGCCCTGGGGTTTTCTTTGTTGGTAGTTTTTTTTTTTTTTTTTTTTTTTTTTTTTTTTTTTTTTTTTTTTTTTTTTCTTAATGAGCACAACATATTTATTGAGGGAGAGAAAGCTCCTGTTTGAGAGAGGGACAGGAGGGGGGTCCCGAGTGGGTGTGCCCCCTGCTGGTAGGTTTTTAATTGCATCTTCAATCTCATTGATTGAAGCTGTTTTATTTATAAGTATTTTTATATCCTCTTGAATCAGCATTGCTAATTCATATGTACCTAGGAACCATTCCATTTCTTTTGCATTTTTTTTTAAATTTTATTTATTTATTTATTTGTTTGCTTGTTGTGTTTGTTTGTTTCTTTATTTATTCATTTTGTGGCTGGCTCAGCCTGCCCTAGTGGTGGTGCTGGCGCAGCATGTGGTGCCGGGGATCGAACTGCAGTCCCCACAGTTGCCTGAGCCCTCCTAAGCAGGCGCTTTAGACCACTGAACCATCTCAC
>PVKN010018192.1:0-16947 GCA_004027915.1 Capromys pilorides
AAAAAAAAAATAATAATAATAAAAAAACCTGTGTTCTATAATCTTCTCACAAAGTCTGTTGTAATTGACAATTTGGAATCATCAGTAGAAAAAATGACCTAAAAGTTATTTTAGGTTCTATAGTTTTCTCATGTATGGTTTAGTCCCTGTGTAGACTTTCTTAACAGAGGAAAGTAGCAAACAAATCAATTCTACCATTATTTTTCAGTGTTTATCCACGCAAAGTTTGCCTGTTTAGTTTACTACTTTAGTTTATTTAAGCTAATCAGCTCCCTGTGAGGAATACTAAGGAGGAAGATTGTCGAAGGTGGATGGCACTGAAAAGCATTAATAGAAATTATACATGGAAATCTCAACACGTTGTGATAAATCTACAAACTGTAAAATGTAATTTCCTTCCAAATCTGGGAGGTGGTGAATGCCTTATTAAACACAAACACTTATGTCATTTTGATAAGATCAGAAAAAAGAACTTATTTTCATTCCTTCTTTTAATCTTGTTATATTTGCAATACAGTCTACTAAGTGGGGTTTCCCTGAATTCGGGGGACTAGGATTTCCATGCAGAGGTATAAGTAGCACAAGGTGTTACTAAGTCCTTCCTTCCCACCAAGTTATTATTCAGTTAGTATTTTCTACATGTATAGCATGTATACACATATAAGGGCCGGCCAAAGAGCTCAGTGGATCACACTGCCTACAAGCAGGTGCAGGGGCCTGGGGGTCCAATCCCCAGGCCTGCTGAGCCACACCCAGCCCTGGGGCATGCTGAGAAGGCAATTGAGACTGGGCATGGTGGCCTGCGCCTGTAATCCCAGCTCTTGGGAGGCTGTAAACAGGCAGATTGCTGTGAGTCCAACCTAGTGGTGAGGCTCCAAACACCCTATAGACCTTTCCCTAAAAAATACAAACAAAAAACAAAAAAAAAGAATGTATACACATGTGTTTTATTACAAAAATGATACTATGTTGAAGAGTTTTGTATAGCCTGCTTATGTCACTTAATATGGATAATCTCTCAGATGATGAAGTATTCTTTTGCCACATAATATTTAACAGCTGCATGGTTCTCCATCAACTAGATGAACCATCATTTATTTACCCACTGTACTCTTGGACATTTGTATTTCCCATTTTTCATTATTATAAATAATGTTGTGATGAATGTACATATGCATAAAGCTTTATACCCAGTTCTGATCGTTCCTGCAAGATGCATCCACAGACATTTAAGCGCTGGGCCAATGAATATGAATATTTGTAAAATTTCTTGTATATCATGATCACACTGAGGTCATTATTGGACTCTGTTCTGGTGACTGTGCTAACTACTTTATAAACACAGTTGCAATCCTCACCACAAGCAAATGAGGTAAGAACTACTAAACCCATTTTTTTTTTTTTTTTTTAGAGAAAACTGTAACTTGTGACAGGAAAAGGCCCCCTGGTAATGTGGTTGGCGTATCTTCTATTTAAACCTGAGGACTTCTGACTATACAGATATTCATAATCACTATACTTTATCGCCACTTCTCAAAATATCCTCCACAAACAATGGGCACAATTTAGATTTCTCCCAGCAATATGAATGTGTTTGTTTCCTTGTATTATTGAGAATCCTTTGATTCCGAGTGAAGTTGAACACATTTTTCATGGCTCTTGGCCGCTAGCGTTTCTCTACAGATTGTCTATTCATGTCACCCGTGTAGAATGCACGTTTGAAATATTTCCTTCTGAGATAATCTGATGATCTGAATTCTAACCACAGCTCTAGCCCTGATTACCTATGTATGCAGTGGCAGGAAAAATTGCGGGGAGTTCTAGGTCTCCATTTCCTCTTGTAGAAAATGAGATGTTTCAATGAAATATCCCCATGGTCCATTGCTAAAATGTTGTCATTCCATCCATCAGCCTGCCCACTCATCCTCAATCCTTGTCACTGGCAAAGGTCACCTATGCAATCTGTCTTCATTTAAGTGTTTAAGAAGTGACCTCTGCTCCAAAATGTGCCTCCTTGCCTTTGAGATTCCCATTCCTAAAATCCTGCTCAGCCCTCCCCGGGGGCTTGAGGGCATCCCTTCTTCATTTTCCTAAATTTCTCCCATCTGAGACTTTGGCTTCAGCAGAATCCTTTTCTCAGGATTTGGTCCTCCACACGTCTCTTCTTGGGCTTCTCTTCCTTTCTGTATTCTAAGCTCTTGGGATTCCCCAGATTCGCATTTGGCCCGCTGGTCTTTCAATGAGGTCACTCTTGGTCCCAGGGAGGTGTTTCAAATTCGTGAGGACTCTCTTGCCTCTGACCCTTGGGTATGCTCCCTCCAGCACTCTTCTCGTCTTTCTTTACTGAGTTTCAGTTCACTTTCTTTGTCAGGGAAGCAGCTTGAGGAAAACCTGGCACCTCCCTTCAGAGTCCTGCGGGTCAGGCTTCCAGTCCAGATGCTGCCATGTACTGTCCACATGACCTTGGGTAAGTGAGGTCTTGCCTAACCTCCGTTTCCGCACTTGGGCAATGGGGGAAATGATATTGGCTGCCTGCTACAATTGTTGAGAGGGGGAAATGAGGTCATACCCACACAGCCTGGCACAAGCTGCTTGGTTTTTCTTTTCTTTTTTTTCTTTTCTCTCTCTCTCTCTCTCTAGCTTTTCCAGAACCTCATGCATAGATCCATCCTAAGATAACTTGTTGTGTTCTGAGCATTCGTTGTTGTATCTGCATTAGTTGGCATTGTGTGTGGCACACCCTGGGGGCTCGACAGCCATTTCATGAGGGAATGTGTAAGTCACATTGAAAATGACTTTGTGAGACTTTCTGAGATAGTAATTTTGTGATTCTTTTTTTTTTAAAATTTTATTTATTTGTTTGTTTGCTTGTTTTGTTTGTTTATTTATTTTGTGGCTGGCTCAGCCTGCCCTGGTGGTGGGGCTGGCACAGCATGTGGTGCCGGGGATTGAACTGCAGTCCCTGCCGTTGCCTGAGCTTTCCTAAGCAGGCGCTTTAAACCACTGAACCATCTCGCCGGCCCAATTTTGTGATTCTTACTGTGGTCTGTTGTTCGTTTTATGATACCCTATCAGGAATTGCTTTCCAGCCTGACATGTGAGGAAACAGCACTAATTCAGGAGACAGAATGGTTCAAAACAGGAGGTGAGACTACGTGGAAGACAGACTTCGCCTCTGCGCTTTCGCTGTGGGTGCTCAGAGAAGACCCCCCAGACCTCCTGCTGCTCTCCTCAGTTCTAGCAGAAACTTCAGCTGTATCCCTGAATCAGCGAAGCGGGCTTGGGTCCGGCCTCACACAGAGACACCACGGGCTGCCTGCTTAGCCCCAGATGTTTCCCGTAGAGCCTCTCAGAGCAACTGAGCAATCAAAGATTTCAAAGCAGATATCATCCTTAAAGAAAAAAGAAGGAAAAATAGAAAATACATGTTTGGAAAATGGACTCCCCAGGAAGGTGGCCAGAGGCCAAAGCCAGCAGAGCAAGCAAGGAGGTCATGTGGGAAGACGGAGGCCTCTGGTTTATTGAAAATTGAGACATCTTTAGGGGAAGAAAAATCAATATGGGCTATGAATCTTTTAGTATAGACTGATGGCAAAAAGCATCACAGTAGTTTTTTTAAAAGGATTTAAAATAATTATCCATGCACATTAGCTGATGTTTCTTTAAGGAAAAAAAATTCATAGGTACCAGGTTTCAACAGGATTTAAAAATAGCAAAGTTGCCCCCTCGCATGCACAAATCAATGCCTGACCACTTCCTACAGAGCCTCCCGGGTTTACCGTCAGTTTGAAAGGCCTTAGATTCAGGGTTCTCATCATGATCAATTCTGGGGCTCACTAACAGCGCATGCCTAGTCAGCTCTACAAGAATAACACCCACCTTCCCTTTGCATCCTCTATGGCTCTCCCAAACCCCACCAATCCTTCTCACACCTTCTGAGTGTATTTGTTATTGGCTTGTGCTCTGTGAACTGCTCCTTCCCCCCTGCATGGAGGTTTGCACTCAGCTTTCCCTGTTCACCGCCCCCCAAGACCACGTGTTACTCCACCTTGAATGGTTAACCCATGACATTCACAGGACATGAAGAAGGGGGAGAACACGGTGGCAGAGGTATGTAATTGACCATGCATATAGCATTACATTTCTGTGCATATATATTCGGGGAGAGTTATACCAGGGATTGAACCCAGGCCGGGAATATGCTAAGCATGTGGCCAACTTCCAGCCCCTACATTTTTTAAAGGTTTTGACAGATCCAATGATTATTTGTGCTACAAAAAGACAAAGCTCAATGTCCCTGATTTTTACATTCTTTATGTATATGGACAGAAAGGATAAGAACACTGAGGAAAAGAACGCACCTCCTCAGCTCTGCTTAGAACATCACTTACTTTTTAGTTCTTTAATCTGAGTTTCACCAAGTCACTAAGTTGCTCAAGCTGCACTTGAGTTTGCATTCTCCTGCCTCAGCCTGCCAGAATGATGGGACTTCAGGTGTAGGCCACCATACCCAGCTTCCTCTTTCTCTAGATGTTTTGAGCATCTATTCATCTTTTTTTTTTTTTTTTTTTTTCGGGACTGGGGTTCGAACTCACAATCTTGCACTTGCCAGGCAGGCACTTGTGCCACGGAGCTATCTCCCCTGCCCCTGAGCATCTATTCATCTTTAAGACTCAGCTCAAGCAAAAGGTCCTCTAAGACTTGCCCAGTGTCTGCTCTAAGCCATCCTATTCTCCCTCCGCCCAATTACGTGTTCCTGATGGCAGGAACTGGGTCTTATCTATCTCTGTCCTCAGTACAGTACTGAACAAGCAGCACACCTCAGCCAGTATTTGCAGTGTGAATAACTGTGTGAATGAATGGAAACAATGCATGAAGGAAAGCCAGAACAGGGGCGTATAGTAAGTAGATGTCAGAAAGTAAGAAACAAGAGGAGCCAGCACTTATTCAAACAATTTAGACCAGGAGTTCTCTGCAAGTGAAATCTACTTTCAGCCTTCACAGAGAGGTCTATTGTGAGGATTCTGGCCCAGAGGTCACCAGTTCTGAGCAAATCCCAGTCCCAGTTAAAACTATGACCTGCAGAAGAGCGGAAAGCCATGTCCAGGCATGTGGTATCACACCTTGATTCCTGTACAGAGGAAACGGTATTTTCCCGAAGTTTACTCCAGAAATAATTCTAGGAAAAGTCAGTTTCTGTGCTTTGTAAATGTAAATCTTCACATTAGTGCCCTGATAGGACCAAAACCAACACACTTGAGTGACAGGGAAAAGGTTTGCACATCGAGAATTAGGGGCTCCTTTCCTGGGTGACTCCAAACATTCCCATCCTTGAAATGATCCCTTGTCTTTCCCCTTCCTAGAACCTGGAGTGGTCTCCTGAGGAAGCCCAGTTTGGGGAGGGGTACCCTTACATTTCTGGGAACTATTCTACTCAACTGAAATTCAATTAAATTAACTTTCTTACCTACTAGGTAGAAAGCACTAAGATACCCATTATAATAACATCGCTCTCATGCTGATTAAAGGAGAACATGTAGGTTTTGATGAAATAAGGCAAATGAATGGTTTAATCCTTCTTCACATTGCTCTTGGGACCCTGCTAGAGTACAGAGCTGATTCTATCACACCCCCAGGCAGATGGTTTTGATGACTTTTTTTTCTGCAAAGTAAACATCAAGTACCTTCAAGTAAGGGATATTTATCTGACTCATCCAAACAAGCTCATCTTTGCCCTACCTCACTTCTTCCCAACTCTCCATGCAGGAAGCAAATTCCTCCCAGTGTTTGTATCAGGGTAGGAGGACAGAGAGAGCACTGGAGGATTTTCTGTCTCTCCTTAAATATGTGAAAAAAAATTATAAAATCAGAGCAATAATCAAAAAGGAGTATTTTAAAATTTCTGGAGAAGGACTGTGTCCGATGTCTACTCACCATTGCTGACTATGGTTAACAAGCACACACTGGAACAAAGGGCGCTGCTTTGGGTGTGCCATCTTGGTGCTGTGCTAGTGTGCCCCATATATAACTCTCTTCAGTTGATGCTGGAAGCATCTTCAGCCCACTGTGCACGCAGAACAACCAATGGGTCTGTTTTATTTATAAGATAATTGTTCTCCATTCTCAGCCCTTGGTGCTGTCTGCAGCTCATTTCTAGAAACCTACATATGTCCACACAAGATTCACCACCCACTTTGTACTGGCATTGAACCGTGTCAACTTGCCAAGAGCGTTCAGAGTGTCTTGTTTGTGGTTTCTCAGACCCGATTTCAAACAGCACAATCCTTATGCCTCAGCTGCAGAGGACTGACCAGCTACCACTAATACATCTATGTAACCCATTCCTGCTTTTTATTGTTCTTGATTCAGGACCCATCCCAAGAGACACTGTAACCGTGGTGTTGCTTTCCCTCATCCTGGGTTAATGGACTTGGCTAGAACTTTGCTGTTGGGTGGTTTTGAACCTCCTCATTAGGCCATACGAACAAAGCTTCACAGCCCTTAAGGAGCCACCTCTTGCTGCTCCTCGTCCCTTCTCCAGTCACCTCTCACTCTGTCCCCTGCCCTTGGGCACATCATAATGGTTTTGTTGTACTGCATTGATACCTGCAGTAAAGGCTGCTTATTGGACTCACTGTGTAATACCTGTTTCGAGGAAGGCTACATAGGACAGATTTGGACTCGGGCTAAATTTGGCTCTGTTGTCCAATAGCTTGATGACCTTGAGCAAGGCTTCCAGCTTCACCTTTCAGATTTCCAAGTTCATCATCAAAAAAATCGAAACAACTACCTTGTGGTCACGAGATATAGATATGTGTACATATGTTTCACATATGTTTATAGCCTCTCTTCATATTTACCATCTTTACTGCCTCTTCCTCATTCTGGAATGCAATTTGTCCCCATCTTCCACCTGCCAAACCCTACCCACACATCAAAGTCAGTTAAAAACACCTCCTTTTCTAAGAAGCCTTCCCAGAACTCAAAAGTCAGTTTCCCATGGGATTGCACAACCCATTACTGATATTGTTTATAACCTAGGTTCTCCAGAGTACTTGGACTTGGACTACTGACAGCAACAAAACAGACAAAGCCAGCTTCTGTCCCGGCCTGCTCTACCAGTGACTGCAGAGATGCTCTCTTCACCCAGGTACATCTTGCATCGAGGAGGCAGAATGTAACTCTTCCTGCTATCTTGACTGAGAGCTTTTACCTTTGCCTAATGCTGTACTTTCCATTTGTAGCACTTACCTGATGAAATCATTTATGCAAATGAAGGTTAATGTGTTTGCCAAAGAAGGTCAAAGCCCCTTGAGGATGGGACCATTGGCATGGATGGTCATTGTATTCCCACTTTTAGCCCGTGCTCAGCATGGGGATGATATCCAGCAAACAGCTGGGACATAAATGAAGTCAGGCTCCATGAGGCATCTTGCTCGCTAATGCTGAACCCTGCCCTCTGGCGTCTTTGTCACCTGTCCAACCACCTGTGATGGTTCCTGTGACTGAGGAGGCGATACTGCTGATATCTATAAAGAGAGGTCTGGCAAAGAACTGCTGTGTTGTGAGCATGCTGAGATGCCATTGTGTATGACCGTGGCAGGTGTACATTGTCCTCATGTCTGTCTGGGTTCTCCAGCTGCTTAAACATTGTGTCAGTGCCATGTCGTATGGGCTCCAAAAATAACCCCACTGAGACGCAAAACTATTTCAACAGCTAAGAAATGATGTGGCGTTGGCTATTGGATACCCCATACACATGTCCCGGATGGACAGATTTTATCCTCCTTAAAACTTGGGGATGTGGCTGGAGGCCAGGTAGTTCTCATCCTATGGCCTCTGACCTGTGAGCACCGACTTCAAAGCCATCCTGTACGTCTCTACTGTGCCTTCCCTTATGACTGCTTCTTCCCAGAAGGACACACACTGCTATCATGTGGCCCCCACAGGGTCTGCAGGCACCTGAGACACAGCCTCTATTAGGGTGTTATTCTGGTCTCAGGCCACATTATTATAACACGTGGCTCACTCGGTATTTTATGACACTAAAATACAGATTTTATTCATATCTACCTCCCCAGATTTTATGTTATTCTCTCTCTCATGCTCAATATACTCAATGGCCCTGATCTAGCCCAGGTATAGAAATACTAGTTGTTTAATAAATATTAGTTGCATAACCCTGTGAATCACCAGATGAGTAGTTATCAAGGGAGAATAATTTCTGGAGAGATCTACAGCGTGTCCAAGGAAGACCCAGGAAGTGGATAAGCAGAAAACCTAGGAGAAGCTGAGGAGGTACCTCATCCACTTGCCAATTTGTCTGTCTGAAGTCTGTCTTGTTGATGTTGATGAAAAGAGGGAAGGAAGCAGTAAACTCATGCCTTCCACGGCTTCTGCAAAAATCCATACGCTCTGTTGATGAATTATTTCCTTTCTACTTTAGTGTGGGTCTCACAAAGAAAAAAGGTTGTAAATAGAGAAATAACCTGAAACTCACAGTTGGGGAGAAATCAGTATGAATTAACCAGATTTGTTGGCCAGCTTTCTGGTCCAGCTAATGCTGTTGTGTTTTTCCAAAATCACACGGGGCCAGTGAGATAGCTCAGTGGACTAAAGCACCTGCGTAGGCAAACTTAGGCACGTTCAGGGACTGTGGTTGGATCCCCAACACCACCTGTGGCACCAGCCCCGCTCCAAGGGTGCACTGAGCCAGCCACAGAGTCCAGGATATAGTGGTGCATGCCTGGAATCTCAGAACTAGGAAAGCTGAAAACAGGAGAGTCATTGTGAGTCTGAGCTGCATAGTAAGCTCCTGCAACAACCAAAAACATACCAAATAAATAAATAAATAAATAAATAAATATCACAGAACGAGACTGTTCCTCTATTCACCCGGCCACACATTTTTCTTTAGGCTGAATATTTAAAGGACTACTGTTTTCTGGAACAGTAGCTAGTTTCTGAGTTTCATGTTTGCACGCAGTCACAATGTTCTAGTAGACAGTTTGCAACCGTTAGCCAATAAGTTTTTCACTTCTTCAGAAACATGAAGTCTAATTTTATAGTCCCTGCTCTGTGCTGCATGTAAAAGCCCCAGAAGAGCATGCAGAGAAATTGAGGCTTTACAGAGCAACCGTGTCCCTGTCACGGGCTCTGCAGTGTGCTTCCTCCATGGCTTTGCAGGCGACATGATTGGCAGAAACTCATACTTGATTTGTGCTTGATTTGAGTTTCCTAATCA
Organism: Capromys pilorides; assembly: GCA_004027915.1. NCBI lineage: Eukaryota > Metazoa > Chordata > Mammalia > Rodentia > Capromyidae > Capromys > Capromys pilorides. Next base: position 9,245 of record PVKN010018192.1, read on the forward strand.
GAACATGATCTTTGTCTCCTTAACACACAGCATGCTAACAAAATGAACAGTTGCAGGCTTGAACATTTCCTTCTCTAGATAGTAGAAGAAATGATTTCTTCTTTCTCTTTTATCATTAATGTCAAACTCTTTCCCCCAGATTTGTAACTGTTCCCCTCAGCAAGATCTTTCACTGATGGATTCAGAAGCTAAGTCTACTTCTAAAAAATGGGCAGGAAAATTCATTTTTAACATTGAGTATATTTGGATTACTGTGTGGTGCTTCTGATCCTTCCTGAGAAACTGAAGACCTGGAATTAAAATCATGAAGCATGAGTTCTGTATGGCCCCAGCCATCCTTCTGACTTACTGGGGTTGCTTACTCCTTAATCTGTGCTTTGTGGTGCTCTGCCTGAGAGAGGTGTTGGGTTTCAAGGTAGGTAGTGATGTGACATAGATTCTCAAGCACAATAAGAATTGTCTTGTTGGGGCTTCCAATATATATGTATGGAATTCCATGAGAGATTAAGGGTAAATTTTTAGTTCTTGGCTTCTCTCATGGAATTCCATAGTAACTTCTCCAACTCTGTCATAATACTATTTACCAAATGGAGAAGGCTTAGGGGAAAATACAGATTAAGGTATCTCTAAGATTATAATTTTGACTTGTAAACAACGTAAACATATTAATGTGATGGTCTACATTTATTTTTTATACTAAGTCTTAGACATTCAGTGTGTATTTTACCTTACAACACATCTCAACTCAGATTGGTCTCATTGTAGGAGTTCGATAGCTACAGGAAGCAGGGGCTGTCTCACTGCCAACATCAGCACATGACGTGTCCGTCACTGTAGAAAGTTCTCTTGGACAGCAGCTTCCAGCCCAATTCTGAGGATTTCACCTAGAATTTGTCTTCCCGAGGAAGGCATCACCTGTCATCTTCACTTTCCAAGGAGCCTTAGGCAATGTCTTTCTAGTCAGCAGAATAACAAGAAAAACTCATTTCTGACTATCTGGACCTATTTTTCCTCAGGGCTCAGACTGCCCTGTAGTCCCAGGAAAGCACGGATATAGAGCCAAGTGCTTTGAAGCAGCGGGGCTTATCTGTTCCAGGAGACCCGGGCTACCCCTTCCTCTCTCCTCCCGGGGATGCTTCTGTGGGTGCAGAAGCTATTTTGCATCTTATTCTTCCAGTTCCCAAGCCTCTTTTAAAAAGGCTTGCCTTGAGCCTGAGCTCAGAACTGCTCAAGAAGTGGTGTGCTGGGAAATGGTGAACGCTTTGCTCTCTGGGAAGCGCTCTGCTTTCGCCTTTGCCAATTTCTATGGCACACACATGCCCACTGTGGCCAGTGATTTAAAGCCACCAGTGCGAGGTCTGTGGACACAGAAGTGGGCAGAAAGGCTCACTGCCTGCTCAGAGCCAGTCCCAACTTCTTCTTGGAGCAGAAGGAAGTAGAGGTGAACTTTTGTTTCCCATTTCCTGGAATATACAGAAAATATCATGGAACACTGTTCCATCATCTGTGAAAAGCAAAATATCCTAAGGCTTAGGAGTGTTGGGTCCAAGTGTTAGGTACTGTTGAATTTAATAAGAAGGCTTGCAGTGCCTGGCACACAGCTAGCTCAGCGGCATGAGCACCTGCCCGGCAAGCGCTCTGATTCCAAATTCCATGCTGGGTAGAACGAAACAAGAGGCTTGCCATTTAGCTTAACAAAATATAGAAAGGACTGAAAACTTATTATTTTTGTATTCCACATCTATCTCCATAATTAATAATATAGATCTAATCAATATTACTCTGTTTAAATATAGCTGAAAGTGAGATCAGTTTTCATTAGCACCTTTTTATTCTGGTCAGATGACAACTGTACCACTGTCATTCCATAAAAAGAAACAACGTCAAATACACAAATAGCTTGAGACTGTATCTGAATTTCTTATCGACCCGTGCTTTTGGAAGAAAAGGAAGAAGAAAACACCATGTACTTTACGAAGCTGACACAAATAGTTTATGGGTGAAGTAGACAATCTTAATGGACTAGGCAGATACGGGGCTGTGAAATCTGTACTACTTCTGACAAGCCAGAGGATCTTGGGTAAACAAATGCAACTACTGAGTGTCTGCTTTTTCTCACTCATAAAATTAGGCTTGGACTCACTCACTGCTAGTTTTACTCATTCCTTTATGTGGCCATCATTATTTTTGTCATTTACATCTGCCACCTACCCTGTTATTTTCTTTAATGAATTCACCTCTTTTTACATAACTACACAAGCTTCTCCCTAAGTCACAGCATCAGTATAATCACAGCTTAATAAGCCAGCTGTTTATTCTGATGCCCACTGATATACAAACCTAACTACAAATTTAACCGATGTGTGTGCGCCCCCTGAAATTATCTTGTATACCACACATGGCTGACATCCTACCTTTCTGAAATGCCGAGAAGGTGAGCTCTGTGGGGACACAGCACTGTGGGGCTGAGAGCTGTCATTATCTCAGTCACTTTAGTGCTTACTGTGGAAATTCCAGGATTGATGCACCTTGCAGTGATCCTTGTCAATCAAGAAGAGTGAAACTAGCGCATCCCCTAGCCGCCGTATTGTACAGGTCTCTCACTACAGAGCACCTTGGCTTGAGACTTCTATTCTGAAATGTACTTGCTCTGTGCCAGGAGAGCTTGTAGTGCTCTATCAAGCAGCAGAAAGATCTGATCAAAAATTCAAATGAATGCATTTTGCATATAATATTTTGTCTGTTACTATTAAGCTTGGTAAATAGGTTGAAATCTGCATATAAATCACTTATATTTGCCTTGTTGTCTCTATGGGGCTGCTGTGATGGTGCTTTAAATATCAGGAGAAATTTTTAAGAGATGGCTGGGCATAGGACGGAATGTGGAATGATTTTCATAAAAAAAAGTTGGGGAATTATAAAGCCAGACTTTCTTTAGAATTGATGTGGTTGAAATAATTTCAACCAGATGATCTGTTGTCAACAATTTGCATTTAAAATATAATTAATTATGTTAGCCAGGCTGTGATTATACTAGGAAATTAAGATAGCGTACATGTTTATAATAGGAAATTTCTCAATTGTCTTTTTTAATCCACTATAAAGCTTTACGTCTATTTCTACCCGAGGAAAGAAAAGCATATTATGCTGCTAGAGTAATACCGGTCTTTTCTAGGATTAGGAGTCAGTGGATGGTTTGGGGGATTTATGATTTCTACTCTCAAATGAGAACCAGATGTGCTAAACCAACAGCATAAATGGTTAAGGGGAAAAAATGGCAGGAAAAGTCACATTTGATAATTAAATTTATTGTTACACCTTCTCCTGTTTAATGAGATAATCAAAAACTCGATTTGCAAGATAATATAACTCTCCAGCTCTGATTTAACCCAATAAAATCTCAGACTATTTTGTTCTAGAATAATTAGGTAACAATATGATAATCAAGTGGATCTTTTCATTAGAAACAGAAAATTCTGGCTCACAAAAAGTTTTAGGAGGGGCTGGCGAGATGGTTCAGTGGTCTAAAGCGCCTGCTTAGGAGGGTTCAGGCAACTGCGGGGACTGCAGTTCGATCCCCGGCACCACATGCTGCGCCAGCACCACCACCAGGGCAGGCTGAGCCAGCCATAAAATGAATAAATAAAGAAACAAACAAACACAACAAGCCAACAAATAAATAAATAAATAAAATTTAAAAAAAAAAAAGTTTTAGGAAATGTCTGTACTGTTATTCTCTTAAATGTCAACATAATCTGCTTATGTACAAAGTTATACATAAAACAATAAAAAAATTTAAGGTATGTCCTGTATGGTAAAAGTATTAGCAATACATCTGTAATTTTTTTTGGCTTTTTTAAAAATGTATTTAGTACAGGGTCTACAGAGTCCTACTTCACAGATCAGACTTGTAGTGATCCTTCTGTTTTCAGCTTCTCAAGTGCTGGGATTACAGCCGCATGCCACCATTCCCAGTCTCATTTGCCATCTCAGCACACATCTCAGGGGTGGGGCTGGCATGCATGGGGATTGAATCCTGGTCCCCTAGCACTTCTCCAAGCAGGCACTTTAGTCCTCTGAGCTATCTGGCCAAGCCCTTATATCTGCAATTATTAACTCTACATTTTAGCAATATATCTGTAATTTTTTTGGCTTTTTTAAAAATGTATTTAGTACAGGGTCTACAGAGTCCTACTTCACAGATCAGACTTGTAGTGATCCTTCTGTTTTCAGCTTCTCAAGTGCTGGGATTATCTGGTGTTTTAGCATAAATGCAAGGAACACATTTATGTCCACTTGTGAAGCGAAGCGTAGAAGTTAGTCTAATTAGATCACAATTTAGGCAACATCATGTGGAAAACATAACTCACATTTTGCTCTTTAATCTGAATAATTTGTCTAGAAACCTAGATGCATAGGATCAAAAATCAGTCCACATTCCAAGAGAGGTAGAGTTCTGGGTTCAGGTCTTTACAAATGTTATCTCATTATCATTCTCTTTCCTGAGAAGACAGAAGCTCTGAAGGCTTAAACCAATTGTCCAAGTCCATATGACCATCATGATTCAGAGCTGGGTGTGGCCAATGTGGTTCAGAGCTGGGTTTGAATGAAGATATTCTACAGGGGTTGGGCCCTGGGCTTCCGGGCCTGGGTAGTAGGAACACAAAGTGAGAAGGATGTGACTGCACATCCTAAGGAGCTTGTGCCTAGGACCTCAGAAATTTACAATTGGGAGCCATTGTGAAAAGTGTCTCATCAGACTCCCTTTTATTAGAAACAGGAAAACAGTGGCCTGAAGAGGTAAGTGCCGTACTTGCAGTGTATAGGGTAGATAAGAATATAAATTAAGAAGTAGCTATAAAAAAAGATGAAATGGTCAATTCAAATGTTGATAATGTCATTTACTTAAAACCATAGGGGAGACTGGGCATGGTGGCACACGCGTGTAATCCCAGCTCTTGGGAGGCTGTAAACAGGTGGATCACTGTAAGTCCAATCTAGTAGTGAGACCCTGAACACCCTGTAGACCTGTCCCTAAAATACAAAAACAAAACTAAACTAAAAAATCATAGAACTTTTGTGACTGGGGTATATAACTAGACCTAGTTAGTATTTAGGCCTAGTCTTTTCTCAAAGTTCTGGTACGAAAATGTAGGAATATAAATTAGCCCTCCAATTATGGCTATGATAGGTATTACAAAAACAAAATAGTGATTCTAGGTAATTCATTTCAACAGTGGTTAACTAAAATGTGCTCTGAAAGAAACAAGTGCTGGGAAAGTGAGGATTCCCAGCCAATGCAGGCTCCTGGCCTCAGGGACGCTGCTGAAGAGTGGGAGCGAACAACAATGACTGACGCTGCCGCTCATCAGTGTGTTATGGGGAATTCAGGATATGGTTGGGACATGTCAGGGACGCCAGCAGAGGGAACATCAGAGTCGCAGGGTGTGTTGGGGAGATGTCAAGAAAGAGAAAAGGGATCCAGATCCAAGGCCACACCTACGCCACACCTGCTCCTGAAAGGCGTCAGGAGTCCTCGAAGGTACTTATGCTAGATTCTTTCCAGTTGTTTCCAGAGCCCCTGTCTACCCTCTACCAGCTCTCTGATGGCAGAGGTATGCAAGGGCTACACTGGTAGGCAGGCTGCACTACAGCTTCAGCTGATTTCAATCCATGGGACTACACGGAAGACCTTTAGAGGAAGGAGTTGGTGGTCCGAGTCCGTGGTGGGTGGTTTCCGGCTGCCTGGTGGTGTTCTACTATCTCTTCAGGATCCTCAACATGCTCCCTTCTTCAGATAATCAGAATCATTAATGACAGCACTGTTTTTGTTTCCCCTTTGTGCCTAACGCCTTTGCCAGGCTTTGCCTCGAATAGCTTAGTTTCTTGGGATGTAGCAGCGGGCCCCTAGCTGGAGGAGAACCTTGCAAGCACCACAGCACACTGGATTTTGTTTGGGGACTAGAAGGGCATTGGAGCACCCTCAGAAAGGGAATGTAGGATCTAATCTATGGTTTCAACGATTCCCCTGGTTGGGTGGAGAACTGACTGCAGCTCAAGTGTGAGGTTATTGTACCAGGCTTGCTGGGAGAGCGGCAGATCCTTGGTGAGTCCACCACATGTCTTTAGGTCTTGGATCTGTCTTGAAGGTCCAGCCCACAGAGTAATGTTTTAGGTCCAGGTTGTGTTGGTTGGTAAGGATATGATGAGCTAAAATAGAGATGATTGTGTTCTCTGGTGCTGAGACCCACTGGTAGGTCACCCACCTTGATGGTTGCTTTGATAAAAGGATTAGTCAGTATTTCATTCTTGTTTCTTTCTCTTGAATAATTTGCTATTTGTATTATTTGGTCTTTTATAAGATATGATCAAAAATACAGAGTATTTACATTAGAACAAATTTTATAGTAAAAGATATATTACAACAAATCCCCCTCAAAGCTCACTTATCATTTTTTCAACTTTCTGAAGCCCTTCTGGAATTCTTCTGTGAATGTTTAGGAGGTGTGAGAAAAATTTGGTGAACTGCTTTGGGTTCCATCCAACCAAAAGGTAGGTGTGTCCTCATCTGTCTTATTCAACAGATCTGGCACCTAGCTTTTCCCCAAAGTCAAAACAACAGTGAAAAATACAAGTGCAGCTCAGGACATCCAGACAGCCATGACTGCGTAACTAAAGACATAACTGCATCAGAAAGTGACAAAAGTGCTGGGGTAAAAGGGCCAGGGAGACAGCTCTGTGGCATAAGTGCCTGCCCGGCAAACACAAGGTCAGGGCAGAGCAGGAGGAGCATTTTGAGGGAAATTAATGGCACTATATCTTTTGTTGGAATAAGTTTTTAAAATTTTTAACATTCATCATATTTTTGATTACACCTTGTAGCTTTCTAGTTTTCTTACAACCATATAACTTGAATCTGTCTTTTCTACCATTGGGTAACTTTGAATGATTTTTCTGTATTCTCTGCCTCTGACCTTTAGTAATTTTCTTCTGATGGCAGAAAGAAGATTTGATACATTTAGGAGTGGGAATTGAGAAGTCAAGGCAGTTCTCAAATCATATTATCTTCAGAACACATCATATAGCACCAAAGTTTTTGGGGTCATGGCTGATGCATATTGCCAAATTGGCAGAAAAGCTGTTGTCTTAGGGTTGGAGTCTTTACCAAGTCACTCGTATTACAGGGTTACCTCCTAGCTACTTCATTTGGAACAAAGAACACCACTAGAAGATGACCTCACTAGTTTTATATTCTTAGAATGGTAAGCTGTGGACTCCATTAGAAGCAAAAAGCCCCTTCAACATAGATTTAATAATCACTAATGGGAAATGACCTGCCAATTACAAATGCTGGAAATTGTTGAGAGTAAGCCTTTTACAAATACTTCAAGAAGTCATAAAATAAGTGATTATGTTGTGGAGTTCACAAATAGTAAAGGCTGCTTTGGGCATAGGAAACAATTTCCAAGGTCATTATTAGACAGACATTTCAAAAGGGCTGTGTCTTAAATAAGAAATAAAACTGATGTGCCCTGAAAATCTCTAGGAAACTTAAAATGGGTCTCTAATGATAACAAGTGCAGCAAAGCGTACAACATTGCTTCATGAAACCTGTGTCTTAAAACAGGAGGTTTTCAGTGCATAATGAAGTAAATTTTATAAGTAGAAATTTGGTTGTTTCATCTCCATTCCTAAAAATATGC
>PVKN010018193.1:0-16945 GCA_004027915.1 Capromys pilorides
TGTGTGTGTGTCTTTCCTTTTTGAGACAAGATCTCACTAGGTAGTTCAGGCTGCCCTTGAATTCATTATGTAGGCCTCAAACTTGCCTAGCCTCAGCCTTACAAGTGCTGGGATTATTGGTGTTCATCATCATGCCTGGCTTGACCATATATGGGATTCTCAGTTTTTTCTCAGGGCATTTTCACTGAGTTATATCCCAGCCCTTTTTATTTTTTTTATTTTAAAAGAAGGTCTTGCTAAATTGCTAGTTTGCCCAGTCTGGACTGGCATTAGCATTCTTCTTGCCTCAGCCACCCAGAGTGCTGGGAATACATAAGTGTGTCATTGTTTTGATACCTCACTTTGATATGAAGTTTCCTAAGACTTAGCACTGTGTATGTTTTAGAAACTTTATGCAGTTCCCAGCATGCTTGAACCACCTTTATTTTTTTTTAAATGTTACCCCTTCATAACCTTTAATTTTTTAAATTTTATTCTTTTTAAATCTTATTTGTGTTATGGCTGGCTCAGCTGCCCAGGGGGTGGGGCTGGCACAGCATGTGGTGCCAGAGATGGAACCACAGTCCCTGCGGTTGCCTAAACTTTCCTAGGCAGGTGCTTTAGACCGCTGAGCCATCTCGCCAGCCCCTGAACCACCTTTAAAAGTATATTTCCTTTTTGTTGTGGTACTGGGGATTGAACTCAGGGCCTTGTGCATGCTAGCTAAGACCTCTACCACCCCTCAACCCCTGTATTTTCTACTCGAGTTTGCCTGAACAATATTCTGAGATTCATTGCTTCCCAATTTCATTAGTTTAACTTGTGCGATCCATCTAAAGTGAAAAAATCATACTGTTTTTCTTAAATGCTTAAAGAAATGAAAGTTTTAAGTTAGCAGAGTACGTAATTCCTGGGCACAAGGTAAAGCTAACACCTAGCAAGAGCGTGCTGGGAATGGCATTCTAATTGTAAGGAAAGCCAGTGAAAAAATTGTCCAGAGCTGCAGGGTTGCACTTGAGAGAACAGACCAGAACTAAGATGCACATGAGCACTGGGTGACTGCCAATCTGGGAAGAGCCTGCTGTTGGTCTCAGGGCCTAGTTTCTGTATTGCTGACATTCACAATTCAAAACCACTGTTTTGTTCACCTACGTATCAGCTAATGTAGGATGATCTCCCCTCTTCACCAGCCTTCCTCTCTCTCTCTCTCTCTCTCTCTCTGCGTGTGTGTGTGTGTGTGTTTTCATCCACTAGCAGCATCTCATTTATTGGGCAACTCCAGGTACTTGATGGCCAGGACATGGCCGCTGTTGCTCAGGTATGGGCACAACCTGCAGTTAGGTAGGAAAGAGCCAGGCACCCATGGGGGCATGTGCACGAACTGTCTTTCTCTGGCTGAAGTGGGGTGGAGACAATCTGGCATAACTCCGGCCCGCCCTCCCGCTGCTTCCATGTACATGGGGTACAGGGTGCAGTACAGGAAGCCTCTGGGCAGCCGGTGGGGTCAGTAGAAGCACACAGTGTGCAGGAAGGCCCGGCTGCTCTTCGCCTTGAACTGCAGCAGTTCGTCAATCTCATTCTCCATATCCTCTGTGTGCTGTATACACTGACAGAGCTCGCAGGTGAGGAAGGCCCCCAGGGTGGCCTCCTCATGGTTGTCCTGAATGTCCACGTTGACCACATGCAGTGGCTGGCAGGTCTTCTGTTCTCTGAAATTCAGACCTCCACCACCTGGTCATAGACCCTTCTTTGCAAGTCAAGATCAGGTCAAACAGGTCCTTACAGTTCTGGAACCTCTCTGGCTGAGGCTTGATTCTCTTATTTCTGTCCAACATATGCAAAATTCCATTTTGCATATGGAGTTCTTTGTCTTTTCTGAGTAGGTCGTTGTGCATCTGGTCATATGTGGTTTTGAAATCATAAACATTGGACTTGTCAGCTGCTGGTCCTGGGAGCTTCACATGAGTTCCTGTTCCAAAGGACTGGACACTGAATCTTTGCTTGCTGAGGATGCTGTGTGCCTCCATGCTTTGGTTCTGGTTACTCGAACATATCATCACCACATGCAGCAGCGACGATGGCATAACACCAGCCGCACCATCTGTGCCCTGGGCTGGACTCCTACCCACCCCTCCTATCTGTTTATGGTACATAACATATACATATTTATTACACACACACACACACACACGCGCACACACACACACACACACACACTATGGTCATACTCTAGTTTACTCAAATTGAGATGAGGTTTGTGTACTAATCTCAGTTTTCTTCTCTTAAAGCACGTTTATTCAACTACTAGCTTTCCATTTCAGAAAGATCACTTCCTCCATTGCTTCGTAATTTACATGCTTGATTACAGCATTGTTTTGCTTTCATCTAGATGTAAGAACAATTTATAGTTTTTTAATATGTAGCTTTTATGTAGAGAAATCCTTTGCATATATAGGCACTCTAAAAAAATACTTCCTAGAAACTTTATTTCTAAACTTATTTATTTACTTACTTATTTATGTATATATTTGGTACAGGGTCTCACTACGCAGCTCAGACTCCTAGTGATCCTCCTGTTTAGTGTCTCCCCTATGCTGGGATTACAGGCATACGCCACTGTACCCCGACTCGATCATCAGCTCAGTGTGCCTGAGGAAGGGGCCAGTGTGGCATGTGGTACCCAGGATTGAACCCTGGTCCCTGCATTTGCCTAAGCAGGCACCTCTAAACCTTCTTATTTAAAATAAATCACCAGGGCCAGCCAGATAGCTCAGTGGAATAAAGCACCTGCCTAGGTAGTGGCAGGGACAGGGGCTTGATCTGGTTCAATCCCAGCATGCTGGCCCTACCCCCTGGGTGCACTGAGATGGTGACTGAGACTGCACTTGATGGCGTGTGCCTGTAATCTCAGCACTTGGGAGGCTGAAAACAGGAGGATTACTATGAATCTGAGCTGCGTAGTGAGACCCTGTAGACCCTGCACTAAATAAATTAAAAAAGAAAAAGAAAAAGAACAATAAATCACCAAAAACAACAACAAAAAACTCCTCGTCATATGAAACCTTAACACTGTTTATATCTTTATGGTACTATACTCTGCAGGATTTACCAGATCCTACCTATAAAGAGATTCTAAGCTTTTGGCTCTGAATAAGTAAAAGACTCTGACAGTAGTGAGCTATAAATATTTGTTCTCTCATATGACACAATTTTGATTTTAGAGAGCTTTCAGGCTGGCACCCACAATCACATTACTTAGCCAGAAAATGAGATTAATCAATGTCGAGCACTTGCTTCAACCTGACACCGTGGTTCTCTGCTCCCTACAGTGAGTCTATGTCAGCGCCTTAGTCCAGTTGAACTGCTATGGCAGTTGAACTACTACTTCCAGTTCTGGAGGCTGGAAAATCTAAGGCCAAGACACTGACATGCATCTAGAGAGGGCTTTCTTCTTGCTAAACAGATGCTGTTTTTACATGGAGTTCTCATTTGTTAGTAGGACTGAGGACCTCTCTGAGCTCTCTTTGAAAGGGTAAAGATCTCAGAGGGCTCTACGCTTTTGCCCTACTTGCTTCCCAAAGACCTCACCTTCTATCATCACATTAAGCATTAGATTTCAACTTATGAATGGACATTTAATCTGTAGCAGTGGGTTGTAATGCATCGAAGTATAGGACACTGTTGATGCCAACATTCTCTTCTTTCTCTGTCACCAAAGTAAAAGTTCCTTAATGCAAACATCCCTTATCCAAAGCATGGAAGTGTTTTGAATTTAGAGGTATGTGGATATAAATAATGAGATGTTTTGTGGATGGGATGAAACTCAAGCCCAAATATGAAATTCATATATACCTTGTGTACACATATCCTAAGGGAAATTTTACATGCTATTTTAAATAAATTTGTACATGAAATAGTTTCACAGTATGGAAATTTCCATATGCTCCAGCATATTGACATTGAAATAGTTCCTGATGGGGACATTTTGGATTTCAGATTTTCAGAATAACACTGTCAGAGTCCTTGGAGTTTAGTACACTGACTGGTATGGAATCTTCTGCCTCCTTTTAAATGTTTATAATGCACCTAGTAGTATTTATGTTTGTGCTTGGTTACACACTCATGTTCTCATAGCACCTATAGAGAGTAGAACTCTGCTTTAGAAATGATCTGTCTTTTTGCATTCTCTATGTTTCTGCTTCATTCTTTAAGGATGGATCTCAAGAGCCGATTTGACCATTGCTGGGTACGATGACTGGCACTGTTCATGTGTTGGTAGAGGGCAATAGAGTTTGAACATCGCTGTGTGCTGGAAACACCTAGGAAATATTGTGAAAATCCTGAAGCTTAGGCTGTGCCCTGGCACCTCTAGGATGGAACCCAAGCATCTGTATTTTTAACATTTCCCAAGTGGTTATAAGACACTACCAACATTAAACATCATTGCATTGCATTAGAGATTCTCTCATCATGAGTGGAAAGAACATAAACACCCTAAGTAAAAAGCAACATCTGGTACAGTGGAAAGAATGCTGAATTAAGATTCGGAAAACCTGGACCTAAGCTCCAATTCTGCTTACAATCTACGTGACATTGGGCAGTGTGCCAGCTGCCTGTTACCATGTAAAAGTCACCCCCAAAAGATAGTAGAGTAAAACAGCAACCATTTCATTATGCTCAGAAGTCCCAAGGCTAAGAACCAAATGGTGCCCAGTGGACCTGGCTCATCCCTGCTAAGCAGTGTCTGGGGCCTTGGTTGGAAGGAACTGAGTGGCCCAGACTGCAGTCATCTGGAAGTTTCTCTGTGTAACTTTCTGGATCCAGGACTATGATGAGCTTCCCAGTGGAGGCCATGGACTTTGAAGCCTCTTCAGGTGCCTTGGAAGACACACAGTATCATTTCCCAGGCACTTTCTGGATGGAAAAACTAAATGCCATCCAGATACAAGTACATAGGGCATAGAGCTCACTGTAGGAGGCCAGAGTGTCAAAGAATCTGTGGCAATGTTTTTTTTTGGTGGCAGTATTTTAATATTCCCACAGACAGGTTCTACTCAGCCTCAGTTTACCTCTATTATTTGTTACCTGTCATTGCAAAACAAATTGCCACAAAACTTAACTGTTTCAATCATTATTTCATTGTTTAGGTCAGCTAGAAATCTGGGTATGGCTTAGGTGACTTCAGGGTCTCCCACCAGCTACATAAAGGATTTGCTGGGCTGTTGTCTACCTTGAAGAAGATTAACAATCAGCTCTCAGGCTTGCTTGGTTGTTGGTAGCCGTCAGCTCCCCAGCGTCTCCGTGGGCCTCCCCAGCATGGTGGCCTGCTACCTCACAGCATGCAAGCTGAGAAGCAACAGAGTCAATCTGCTCGAAAGATAGACATCAGAGTCTTTAAAAGTTAATCCACTGTGCCATGGATCACGTTTGCTCTAGGCTGCTGATTAGTGGCTTGTCACAGGGACTGGTCCACCCTTTGGGGATTAAAAAAGGGCACAGATACTGAAATTCACTGCAGACAATCTAAGAAACTGGTGTGTCAAACCACTTTGAAAAGTTGGATATTAATCAGGCTCTGTTGAACTTCTTATGGGTTTTGTTTTGGGGGATTTTTATTTTTATTTTTTTATTGGAGACCAATCCCAGGTGCAAACTACCACTGAGTTACCAGTGCTTTTTAAAATTTTTGAGGCAGATTCTCACTAAGTTGCTAAGTTGCCCAGGCTAGACTCGAACTTTTGATCTTGCTGCCTCAGCTTCCCATAGTGCTAGGATTACAGACATTCACCACCATATCCAGCCCTTTTAAGGTTTTTGCAAGACTCCAATAACCTAGTACATTTAACAATGTATACCAAGATGTGTGTCACAGAAGTGAATAATTTCAGGGTTGGGAATAGGGCTCCATGGTACAGCCATTGCCTGGTATGTAGATGTGATGCACATCATGGAAGGAAAATGTAACCATGGACAGAGAACATTGTGATTCTCCCAGAAAGCCTTTCTTTTAAGCAGAAGGCATCTCTCAGTGGGAACCATTGACTTCAAATGCAGGAAAAAGAATGTCATTTCTTTTGAATCAGTGATTCTATGATTTTTCTTTTTCACTTTCAGCTCTCTAATACTAGTCAAATAAAAGATACAGACTCTATTCCCAAGAGAAATGGGATTTATTTTTTATTAAAAGCACTTACTGATGCTTAGATCTATCATTTCTTGTATATTGCCAAAGCAAACTGTGCAAAAGGTCAATGCAAATCTTCTTAGGAAGCAAATCCTAAAATATTTACATCCTATAAAGGCCAATCTTTAGACAAAACCGTTGACAAATTCTTGTCTTTAAAAATGGTGCTTTCTAGATGGGTGTGGCAGTACACACCTGTAATTCCAGCCCTCAAGAGGCTGAGGCAGGAGGATAGCTATGAGTTCCAGGCCAGCCTAGACTACATAGTGAGTTCAAGGGTAGCCTCAACTACACAGCTATGGGCTGGAGACATAGTGCAGAGGCATAAGCACTGAGCTGGCAAGCACAAGGGCCTGAGTTCAATCCCTAGCCCCACATGCCATGCAGTCTTGGCCCCAGCTTCCTGGGTGCACTGTCTGGGCCCTAGATGCACGAAAAACAAACAAACAAACAAAAAAACTACACAGCTAGACCCTGTCTTGACCTTACCACCACCACACTCAACCCTGCCTTCCAAAACTGGTGCCTTCTAGCTCTTAGAGAAAATTTGTGATGGCCAGGAAATGTTGGCTAGTATGTTTGTGTACCTGTGGTAAAAAGGTGAGTATTTTACTTTTTATTTCAACCCCCTAGTTTTATTTGCATGAGTCAAGTGACATTATTGGAATATTTCAGTGCATACAAGGAAATCTTTTAAAAATCAGTGCTTAGCAAATTTGTGTGTGTGTGTGTTTGTGTGTGTGTGTGTATGTGGAACTGGAGATTGGACTCTGGCCCTTTACACTGAGCTGTATCACCAGGCACCCTCCTTTTTCTATGCCCAACTAAGTGCCTTTTTTTTTTTTTTTTTTTTTTTTTTTTTTTTTTTTTTTTTTTTTTTTTTTTTTTGTCTTTTTAAGACAGAATCTCGCTGTGCAGTCCAGGCTGACCTTGAGCTCACTTTTGTAGCCCAGGCTGATCTTGAACTCGCACTGATCCTCCTGCCTCAGTCTCCCAAGTGCTGGGATTACAGGTGTGCACCACCACACCCACACCCAAAAGTGCCACATTTTATGCCTAACAATATGTAATAATGAAGCAACAGCCTCTTTCATGTACCCCCAAATTACCCTGGCTTCCTTTAATCAACAGCCTCGGGGACCAGCACATGGTGCCCCTACCTTCTCTCCAGGTTTGAGAACTTGTCTTGGATAACTGAAAATCAAATGATGAAAATCTGACAGTTAAAAAACTAAACTGTGATTTTGGGGCTTCTTAATAAATATAATTTGATTTCAGCTTCAAGCCTCCTTAAATTACCCAAATAGAAAATATTTGAGCTCAGTAACAGTAGATGTTTTGGAGGTCTGGACATGTCAACAATAAAAAACTTCCACATTTCACACATATGAACAAAACTGGAAATAAACTGAAAGCTACCGGAACTTTGGAACCTTTGAAAGATTGTCTGAAACAACTGGATCTATCAACCCAGAGCAGAGCAGGGATGAGGCAGGGAGGGACTTCAGGGTCTGACCCCGGCTGGCTTGCCTGCAGAGTTGGTGGTAAGAGGCCAGGAAGCCTCAGCCTCAGACTCAGAGGGGGTCGGTGGGCATAAAAAAGAGAAAGAGGAGGAACTGGGAGAGAAGGAAGACAATGAGAAGAAGTCTTTAATAAGCAAAAGCAAATGCATTTGTAGTAGTACAAAAGAGCTGGGGTTTGGGGTGGAGCTCAGTGGTAGAGCCCTTGTGCAGCATGTGCATGGCCCAGACTTCAATCTATAGCATGGAGAAAAAAAATTACACTTTAAAAATAAACTCTGGGCTGAGGATTTAGCTCAGAGGTAGAGTGCTTGCCTAGCATGCCTAAGTTCAGTTCCCAGTATTACCAAAAGGGAAAAACAAACAAACTCAAAATTTTGAGAAAGTTCATGATAATAATTGCTAATATTTGCTGAGGATTTAACCTGCACTAGACTGTATAGGTGCAGAGACAGAGGGAGAGGGTCCTCCAAGCCCATCAGCTGGACTTATTTTGCTAAAATAAGAAATATACTTGCTCAGTGCTAACTCCTGTGCCATAGCGTTAAAGCATAGTTAACAGTGTTGCTTTGTGGCTGAAGCCTGGGGGATGTAGAGGTAGTGTGTATAGCTTGTCAGCACTGTTCAGTGATAACAGTAGACGATTCGTTGCCAATCTTGGTGAGATACCACCCCCAGAGGAGGGCTTTGCTGTGGAGATGCTTAGCAGCAAGAAGCAGGCTAAAGAAGCCATTGGGATTTCCTGGTCTCATGTTATCTGCATACACCTTCTTGGTTCCTCATCAGAGAGAGAAAATGTTGTCACACTGAAACAACAGCTGGAGCTCACATCTGCCTATCCAGATCCTGACTGTGAGGCCCCCCCTTGCTTTAGTGCTATTGCTCTGCTGTGTCCTGTGACAACACAGAGTGGGGGTCCAAGCATGGTCATACATCAGCCACTGAACCTGTCTGCTTGCCACCAACAGTACATCAACATTTTATGTGGTAACCTCTCAGTTCTCATAGTGACTGCTGAGATAGGTACTCTTGTTATTTCTATGTTACAGTGGAAGAAACTTGATGCTCAAGGGCATTAAATGACTTTGCAAAGACCTTATGGCAAATTAGAAATTAAGGCTGGGTTTCAAAGACCTTATGGCAAATAAGAAATTAAGGCTGGGTTTCATGGCAAGCAGTCTGTTTTCCTCAGAGGAGGAAACAATAGTGGCAAAAATAGAGTCTTAAAGAAGTCTTTCAAAACTTGTTGCAAAAGAATAAGATTGAAACCAGCAAAGGAAATAAGATAAGAAAGAGTGGTTTTAGGGGAAAACAGAGGAGGGAAAAAAAAAAACCTGATTCATATCTCTAGCCTGAGTAGATTGGCAGCTCCTGGGAAGCCCCTTGCATTTAGCACAACTCAGCAGAAGTCTGTGGGTGAGTGGATGAGGGGATCCATGAGTTTCCACATTCTCTGCCAGGGAAGTCCTCTTGCTGCCATTCCTGGAGATGGAGAGAGTAGAGTGGGCTTCCTAGTTGAAGAATGTGGGGTGCTTTTGGGTGCAAGGCAGTGCAGAGGGGAGCAGAAAGCTCTCAGTGTGACAAGCCTGGGGTGAAGTTTCACACCGCACAGATAGAGGTTCTCATGAGAAGTGAATGACAGATTCGTAACTGACCCGGTGTGGGAGCAAGTCAAAAGAGAACCTTGAGGTCAGGTTTTGTGATCCTGAACTCTGTGCGATTTCAGATATTTTAGAGGAGATTTCTATGGACTCCTGGGTGTAAAGAGCTATAGCTTGAGAAATAATCATATAGTACCAGTGTTCGAACCTCAGACTTCACGCATACCAGGTAAACAACACCCCTAGCCCCTACAAACAACCTCTCTACCCATTTTAGAGAAGCCTGCCTCACACACTATCCTACAGTCTTCCCCCCACCCAAGCCTTAAGTACTTCCACAGCCTTTTCCTCTGTCCCTCTGTCCCTCTGGCTCCTTCACTTCCTTCCCTTCCCTCTTGCTGCTGTCCCTTATCCTGCTATCATCCTCCTCCCTTCCTGTGAATCATTAAATCATAGTTAACAGAGTGACGTTCACTTAAATGAGAAGAGAAAAGACACTGTGTTTTATAGGGGGCAGGAAATGAGGAAAGAATAATTTGTAAGAAGCCATTTGAATACATCATTAAAGAACAATTCTAGAAAGCAAGATGGGAAGAAAGAATTGCGGATGAGCAGTGCCAACCCTTCAGAGGCATGGAGCTGCTCCATAGGGAATGAACCGTTCAGTGTAGTAAGGATAACGCCATGCAGGTGAGGGCAGAGAATGATGCTGGAAGCTATCAGGGACCAGACTTTGACATGATGGGTGACGTCATTGGTAGCAGGCCCCAATGCGAAGGCCCCACTTTCCTTCCAGGATGCCCACTTAAACAGGCACACCTCTGTTTCAGTCTGACTGATGGAAATTCATGCACTTCTCCCAGGGTCCAAAGGCTATGGCTAGCTATGGTGACTGAGGCTGCACTCATCTCATGATACCACTCAGGCTGAGTCACGTCAGGCCCAAGTCAGGCTCAATGACATTTCCTAGGCCAGTGACATTGAGAGTGACAACATTTAGAGGCCGAGGGCCCAACCTGCAACTCCAAACCCACTTACTTATTGCAAAGTGCCAACACTGTAATTAAACCTGAATGCTGAGATTTTAGTTTAGAAAAAATAACTGTTCTCTGGGGCTTGGCTGCTGGGGCAACTGGGCTCATGTGCCAACAGACAGGGCTGTGTGTGCCTACTGTGGCACATGTGTCACAGGTTTGCCACCACTACCATAGACTATGACTTATATGGAGAAGGACATGGGCCCTGGGTTGTCTCTGCACTGGGGACAAGATGGTCTTTTAACCTGCTAGGCCCTATAATTATTGGCAGTGAGGTCAAAAATCAGCTGCTAAAGGTACAGAAGAATTTTATATAGAAATTAGATAAAATCAAACTTGGATTCCAGAGAATTTAAAACATGTGAGGCAAAGTAACCTTAGTTCAATTTGCACTTAGACTTTACAACTGAATCATTTGTAGGATGTGATTCCACCAATCATCACAACCTTGTGAAAATGAAAGAGCACAACATGAGGCTTAACACGAAGGAAGCAACAAATTAACACTTTGCAGCTCCCCATCAATGCAAGGGAGTTATGGTCACCTTTAGACTCCTTCAACTGCTCAGACAAGTGGGCTGAATCTTCCAGAGTGCTGGGATTATAGATGTGCCTCATCACACCCAGTTCAGACTCATGAATTTAAAAAGTTACTTTGTGTAAAGTTATAAATGAAAGTATATCTAACACACTTTCCAATGTTAGAATTATAGTATTTAATCTTGAACACCCTGCTTTTATTTGGAATTATAAGGTTCACTGGCTCAGAAAGGATATACTATTCTTATTGAATGATTCCAGCTAACCTACACACACACCTCTGTTTGTTTTTGTGGTACTGGAGGTTGAACTCAAGGCCTTACACTCAATTAGCTACATCCTCAGCACTTTTTTTCTCAATGTATTTAGCACAGGCTCTACTGGGTCTTTCTACACAGCTCAGACTCGTAGTGATCCTGTCTCGGCTTCTCTAGCATTGGGATTACTGGCATGTACCACCACGCCCTATTTGGTGCAGCACGGTATGTGGTACTGGGGATTGAACTCAGGTTCTTAAGCTTTCCAGGCATGCCCTTAGACTTCCCAGCCGTGTCCCTAGTCCTTAAAAATTTTTAAAGGTGTGAGCTGTAGATTAGTGGTATAGTTCTCCTGGATTCTATCCTTAGTGACCCCCGAAAAACAAATCAACCAAAAGAAAAGGTAAGCATGTTCTTGTCTTTCCAAAGGCAAAGATCGAAACTGAAGTCAAAGAGCAAACTTTGCTAAAATATCAAGGTAGAAGGTAACAGGAACGCACTCATAATTGTTGTATAAAACATTATTGTTCCACATTAAGTGAAAACTAAGTGGGCTACTCCATAAAGATGTCTAGATGTTAGGGCTGAAGAAGCAGCTAGCCCATACTGTGAATATCCTGTGTTACTATGGTTACCTGGTTACCTGGTTACTAGCCCAAAAACTTTACATGGCCCAACTCAATCCTCTGACAGTCATGAGATCAGTCTTGATATTGTGTTCAGTTCATTAACAAGGAAAATGAAAAAGAATTTTAAAAAGAAAGTGGCTAGAGATGAGACAGCATTTGAATAAGGGGCTTGTGAAGTGACAGTGACTAAAATATTTCCCAGAAAGCACAGCACATTTGATTCTGCATCTATAGTCCAGCTTCCTGCTTGCTGAAAGTGTGAGAACCCCTGAGCTAACAAGCTAGAAATCCCAAAGTTAGTGTCAAAATCTTCTCATCTATTACTGTTGCCAAACCTTTGCTAGAGATCCATTCTCCATTTTTCTTGACTTGGATCTGTAGAGGACAGCAAATACTTCTTTCAATATGTTGATACTATAAGTCAAACTGCTTTAACCTGAAGAAATCATTTGTAATGGTAGGTTTTTCAAAAAAAAAAAAAAATCACAAAGTTGGACATGGTGCTGCATATCTGGAATTCTAATACTGTGAGAGACTAACTCAGGGGAATCACAAATTCCAGGCCAACCTGGGCAACTTAGCAAGTCTCTGTCTCAAAATAATTAATAATAATAATAATAATAGTAAGGATTGTGGCTGTAGTTTAGTGAAAATGGCCTCAGTTCAGTCCCCAGTATTCAGACAAACACATAAAACCCCACACCTTTTAAAAAATGTTTATTTTTGAAATATACTAGCATATTTTTATAATAGATACCATTTTATTTGTGGAATATTATTTCCACACAGGTAAACATAATAATACTTTTACATGTTAGATGGTTTAAAATTAAAGATGTCAAGATTGGGTGATACAGTATATTAATCAATTTGATGTCTGTAGTGCTAGGGATCGACCCCAAGCCATGCACATGCTGAACATGCACTCCACCAGTGAGCTGGGCCCTCAGGCTGTTAGTTGATTCCCCTCTCTGTTCTGGAGATTAAACCCAAGCCCTTGGCCATGCCAGGCGAGCACTGAGCCACTGAGCTATATTCTCAGGCCTCTATCACTTTTTCTTTCCCAATTATATTTTGAAATAGGGTCTTTCTAAGCGTCCTAGGCTGGCCTTGGACTTGGAATACTCTTGGCCTCCTGAGTATCTGGAGTTATAGGCATGTGCCTAGGTCAGAATTTAGGCTTTGATTGTGCTGCTTAGCAGGTGTGACTAGTACATTCCTATGACGCGTTCTGTGCCGTTTTTTTGTCTCCATTTCTATAGCTACGATAGCAAGTGTAGTATGTGTAACATTGGTTAAGACATGGAAGATGTTTGGCACACTGGAAACATTCTTCTATGTCACTTGTAGCAGTTATTCTGGATTTTTGAGTCTAGAGTTTTTTCAACATATCAGTGAAAACAATACTTCTTTCACTTGTTGAGGGATAACTGAAAAAACATACTGCATAACTATATTTTCTTTCAGAGTAAGGATTATCATTTTGATCAAATGCCAAGAGTCATGTCTTGACATAGCTTGACAGTACTTTCTGCTTTGAAGAACAACAAAAAAGAGATAGAATATGAGGAGAATTTTTATTAAAATGGCATTTGTTAACTGAGTCTGATCAACCATAAACCATGTCATAAATGATGTTTTAAACCCTGCTGAAAGACACACACACACACACACACACACACACACACACACACACGAGAAAAGGTTGGTTTGGGGTAGGAAATGGGAGTGGGGAAAAAGGGCAAGCTTTGGATATGAGACAAAGAGTTTATAGAGGAAATATGTGAGACCGCTGATAACATCCACATGTGCTTTTGGTCAGTACAGTAAATAGGGCTCTTTCAATTACCAATGGCAGCGATGCAGCTTGCACTGGCTTCCATAAATGGAATTTTTATTGGGTCACGTAAAGAAAAAAATCTGAGAGCAGATAACATTTAAACTAGACTAAATGGAGGGAAGACTATTTCCCAAAGGCAGATCTTTATTTATCCTTCAGCTGATGGGCACCTGGGTTGTTTAAAGGATTTAGCTATAACAAATTGTGTTGCTATAAACATGGGTGCACATATATCAGTGTGGTATGAGGTTTTCAGTTCTTCTAGAAAAATACCCAAGAGGGGAATAGCTGGCTTGAGTGGGATCTCTAATCCCAGCTTTTGAAAGCATCTCCACACTGATTTCCATAGTGGTTGTACCAGTCAGCACTCCCATCAACAGTGAAGTGTTCTTTTTTCTCCACAGCCCTTCAAGCGTTTGTTACTGGCAGACTTCTTGATGTTAACCATTCTTTCTGGGGTGAGATGGAATCTCAGTGTTGTTTTAATTTGCATTTCTTGAATGACCAGTGATGTTGAACATGTTTTTATACATTTACGTGCCATTTGTATTTCTCCCTCTGAGAAGTATATATTCATCTTAGGTATCCATTTTTGGATTAGGTGAGAAAGTTATTTTTATTGGTTCATAGAACTGAAAAAGTTTAGGGATAGATCATCCTTAAGTACCACTAAATCCAGGGAAGAGAGTTTTCTTAAGAACGGTCAGGGATCCAACCAACCAGGCTCACCTGTGTTGTAGGAAACATGTGCATCCAGTCTGCCAAGAGGATGGATAACCTGAGATAGTTTTGGGAAACTGAAAATCACCGTCGAGAGGAGAACAACATGTCTATGAAAGAATATGCTTTTCAAAAAAATCAATGAACAACTCTTCTAATGAGGACCTGTACTTTTAAAATTTTAGAAGCATCAGTTAGATTCTAAAGAGGGACTGGCATGGATACCACCACCATTTTTCCTCTGCTTAGCCAAGGACCTTCTCAGACTGTAAATTGCGCTGGGAAAGTGAGTGATCAGCTCTGTCCAGAAAGACAGCCAACTCCGCAGAGAAAGGCTACTGATGCTAATGAGCCAGAGAAAGGTCACAGGAGGAAAATCAGTATGCAGGGGACCCATGTATACTCTGGCTGGCTGGACAAGGCCCTTCTACTGCAGGGACCACTCTCACAAACTAGAAAGAGATAACAAGTTACTTTGCTACCTAGCAGAGGATGAAATAATGTGAGAATGAACAGCCTCCTTTCTAAGTACTGGCTTTTTAAAAATCTTTTTTTTTTTTTGGAGTACTCTCAGACTCACAGAAAAGCTATAAAAAAATAGAACTTCGTATGTACTCCACAGCCAGTTTTTTCCCTTGCTGGCATCTTGCATAAGGATGGTGCATCCTGAGGTACATATTTTATTCACATTTCCTTACTTTTTAATCAGTGTTTATTTTCTGCCCCATGATCCCTTACAAGGATCACATTGAATTGTCAGGTTTTCTAGGGGTCCTCAAGACTGTAATGTTTTTCAGACTGTCCTTTTTTTTAATGACTGTAGCAACTTTGAGAAGCAAATTTGTCAGGAGAGATGAGGTATGCCCCTCTTTTGTAATTGTCTGAGGTTTCTCTCATGGGTAGAATAAAACTAGGTAGACAGAGGTTAGGGCATCTTTATAACCTAAGCACTCTGGGAAGATATGGGAAGAAAATCACAAATTTGAGCCCAGTCCAGGCAATTTAGTGATTTAGCATGTTCTTGCCTCAAAAGTAAAAGAGGGCTTTGGGTTGGGGAGTTAGCTCCGTGGCACAAGTGCCTGCCTGGCAAGTACAAGGTCGTGAGTTTGAACCCTGGTCCCACAAAAAAAAAAGTAAAAGAGGGCTTTGGATATAACTTAGTGCGAAGGTGTTGAGTTCAATTCTTGGCACAAAAATAGGAAGGAAGGAAGGAAGGAAGGAAGGAAGGAAGGAAGGAAGGAAAATGTAGATAGAAATCTTAAAGACATGGGGTAGGTAGAGAGTTCATGAACAAAAATTAAACTGCATGGAAATACTTCAAAGAATCTACAACTGAGATCTCATCTTTTGAAAAGTTTCTGCACTTCAAAACAGATCTCCAACAGAATAAAAAGAAAAGTCACAAACTGGGAAAAAAAATTATAGCTGAGTAGTGCCAGCCAAATAGCTCAGTGGATTAAAGCACCTGCAAGCAGGCACAGAGGCTGGGGGTTCAATCCTCAGGCCTGCTGTGCCAGCCCTGCCCTTGAAGCACACTGAGATGGCGACTGAGACTGGGCATGGTGACACGTGCCTGTAATCCCAGCTCTTGAGAGGCTGTAAACAGGCTGATCACTACAAGTCTGATCTAGTAGTGAGACCCTGAACACCCTGTTGTCCTTTCCCTAGAATACTATATATATATATAGTATTATATATATATAGTATATATATATATATGACTGTCCCTCTGACAAAAGCTTTCTATCTAGAATATATAAAGAACTTAAAAAAATCAGACCTCCCAAATTCAAAGATCTAATCCAAAAATTAGCATCTGAGATGAACATACACTTCTCAGAGGAAGAATTACAAATGACTTACTCGTATAAAAAAGTTCAGCTTCATTGGTCATTCAAGAAATGCGAATTAAAACAACACTGAGATTCCATCTCACTCCAGAAAGAATAATTAACATCAAGAAGTCAGCCAGTAACAAATGCTGGAGGAGCTGTGGAGTAAAAGGAACCCTTCTCCACTGTTGCTGGGAGTTCAGACTGGTACACTCACTATGGAAATCAGAGTGAAGATGCTTTCAAAAGCTGGTACTGGAGATTCCACTCAAGCCAGCTATTCCCCTCTTGGATGTTTCTCCAGAAGAACTGAAAACCTCATACCACAGTGATATATGTACACCCATGTTTATAGCAGCACAATTTGTCATAGCTAAATCCTGGAAACAACGCAGATGCCCATCAACTGAAGAATGAATAAAGAAGATGTGGTATTTTTGCATAATGGAGTATTATTCAACTATCAAACAGAAGAAATTGGAGTCTTTTGTTTATAAATGGATATAACTAGAGAACATACTCTCAAGTGAAATAAATCAGACCTGCATGTGCAAACATTGTATTGTCTCCTTAGTATGAGAACCTGAAAGAGAAAAATGGAATCTGAAGGATACCATAGATACTGGGAAAAGGGAATGAACTTATTCAAAAGGAGGAAAGAGTTACTGAGTTGAGGAGAAGGACAGGATGGGGAGTGGGGGAAAGGGATTTATCTATATATGTAAGTATGTATGTAAGTAGGATGGTTTAGACAAGTATTCTATGCATTTCTCCTGGTCTATGGAAAGGAGCAGATAATACTTAAT
>PVKN010018194.1:0-16930 GCA_004027915.1 Capromys pilorides
ATGGATTTTAGAGGTAGAGAGACACCTCATATGAACTACAGAGAGAGGGATGCTCACACTGTTGACTTCAGGGGTAGGGATCCTCCATCTGATTATAGGGGCCGGGGCGCTTATGATTTAGATTTTAGAGGCCGGGATGGATCCCATGCAGATTTTAGAGGAAGAGATTTATCGGATTTGGATTTCAGGACCAGAGATCAGTCCCGTTCTGATTTTAGGAATAGAGATGTATCGGATTTGGACTTTAGGGATAAAGATGGAACACAGGTGGACTTTAGAGGGCGAGGTTCAGGTACTACTGATCTAGACTTTAGGGAAAGGGATACACCACATTCAGACTTCAGAGGTAGACACCGGTCCAGGACCGATCAGGATTTTAGGGGCAGAGAGATGGGACCTTGTATGGAATTTAAAGATAGGGAGATGCCTCCTGTGGATCCAAAACTTTTGGATTACATTCAACCCTCTACACAAGATAGAGAACATTCTTGTATGAATGTGAACAAGAGAGAAGAATCCACACGTGACCGTGCTGTAGAAAGGCCTACTTTTGGCATTCAGAAGGGAGAATTTGAGCATTCAGAAACAAGAGAAGGAGAAGCACAAGGTGTTGCCTTTGAACATGAGCCTCCTTCAGATTTTCAGAAGAGCCAAAGTCCAATTCAAGACCCAGACAAGTCCCAGCTTTCTGGAGCTGAACAACAGAATTTAGATGCTGGTTTGTTTAAAGAAAAAGGTGATCTGGACTTTCTTGGCCAACAAGACACTGATTATAGAAGCATGGAATATCGTGATGTGGATCACAGGTTGCCTGGAAGCCAGATCTTTGGCTATGGTCAGACCAAGTCTTTTCCAGAGGGCAAAGCTGCCCGAGATGCCCAACGGGACCTTCAGGTATGTTGATGAGGTAGATTTTTCTCTTTTGTGGCTTTTTCTTTTCTTCTTCTGTTCCCCCCCCCCCCCCCAAAGCTTTCTGAAAGATACATTATGGTGTCCAAGAGCTTTAGTCGTGGGGCTTTCCTTCCACAGCCCGTAGAAAGCAAAATTTGCATTTCGGAATAGAATGAGTGTACATCTCTAGAAAAAGAACCTTTAGTTCCCTTCTCCTTTCCTCTTCCCTTTTTGTAGTTTTTGAGACAGGATATGTCTGTATAGTCAAGGCTGGCCTTGAATTCACTACACAGCCTATACTGGCTGAAAACTCAAAACTATCTTCCTGCTGCAGCCTCCTCAGTGCTGGTATTGTAGCAGTGTGTATCTGGTATTCAGATCATAATTTTGAATTGTGTTTATTCGTTATACTGATTTAAATATATTGGTGTGGGGGGCTGGGGATATAGCTCAGTGGCATAAGCACCTGCCCGATAAGTGCAAGATCCTGAGTTTGATCCCTGGTACTAGAAAAAAATTTTTAAATATGCTGGGATAATTTAGTTTGAAAATACCTATGTTTGGGAGCTAGTTCTCACAACCCTGACATGAGCAGACCTTGTGATTTAGAACTTTTTTTTTCTCATTTTATTTTATTTTATTATTTTTTTTAAATTTATTTTTATTTATTTATTTATTTATTTATTTATTTGCTTGTTGTGTTTGTTTTGTTTCTTTCTTTATTTATTTTGTGGCTGGCTCAGCCTGCCCTGGTGGTGGGGCTGGCGCAGCATGTGGTGCTGGGGATCGAACTGCAGTCCCTGCAGTTGCCTGAGCTTTCCTAAGCAGGCGCTTTAGACCACTGAACCATCTCGCCGGCCCTTTTTTCTCATTTTAAACTCAGTCTTTCCATGGTTGTGTATTTTTTCCACAGTCAGGAAGAAGTGATATTTAATGTTGTGTGTTTCCTCTTGAAGCTAAATTAGTTAACTTAAATATTAAATTTCCTGAACCTAAGCAAGAATGGTAATGTTTACATTTTTGTAGCTGTTGGCCCTGAGGATTAAACCTAAGGCCTCATACACATGCTTCTGCCTTTAAATTTTTATTTTGAAGTGGGTCTTGATAAGTTGCCCAGGCTGGTCTTGAACATCAGATCTTGCATCAGTTTCCTGAGTAGCCGGGGTGATAGGTGTATACCTCCGTCTCTGAGTTTATGTTTACAATGTAACAATAAAAATAATATCTTTAAAATAGATTCTACAAGTCTTTATCTGGGGCTGGGGATACAGCTCAACAGTACAGTGCCTGCCTGGCCAGTGCAAGGTCCTGTGGTCAATTCCTGGTACAAAAAAAAAAAAATCTTTGTCTAGGTTTTGTTATCTTTGGATAGTTAATACATATTAACCAAATAATAGATTGTTATGTTAGAGTTAAGGGACCACACAGTTTGTTGTCTAAATCAGGTACTTTCAAGAGTAACTGAGGGTATTGTTGGTAATTATTGCAAGTAATAGACATTTAATGAGGAGATATGGTCACTTAAGTTATAGGACATTTTTTTTTCTCAAAAGTTAAATTCCTTTTATAACTCTTTTATGTATTTATTTTTTATAACCCCTTTAAAAAAATATTTGAGGCAGAGTCTTATAAAATTCTCAGGAAGGGTTTGAACTTGCAGTCCGATTTCCTCAGCCTTCCAAGTGCTGGGATTATAGGTGTGTGCCACCATGAGTAGCTATTCCTTTTGAAGTGGAAGGAAATTAATTAGAGCTGAATCTTTTTTTTAGATAGATCTCACTGTGCAGTGCAGGCTGGCCTTGAACTTACTTTGTAGGCCAAACTAGTCTCAAACTCACAACAATCCTCCTGCCTCAGCTCCCCGCCAAGCCTATCAGTGCTGGGATTATAGGCTTGTAACACCACGGCAGACTAGAGCTGAATCTTTATATATATATATATATATGTATATATATATATATATATATATATATATATATAATATTTATATTGTAGATCTCTCTGTGGTTTAGATGCAGACGTTTACTTTGTTTTGAAATTTGTTTTTAGAGGGCACTTTTAGTAAATGACAACGACTTTAAATTTGTTGTCATTTAGGAAAAGAAAGTTATAGTGTTACGAATATATATTATAAAAGAGTCATGTGAAGTATAATTTCTCTCCCTTCTCTTTTCTCCCCTCTTCCCTCAACTGTTTCCTTTATCTTCTCTCCCCACTTTCCTCCCCTCCCCCCTCCTCCCTTTCGGGGGTTGAATTTGTGTGTTGTTAAGCACATGCACATACCAAGGCTGGCGTTGTTTCTCTTAACATTCTGCTTTAGTATTTCAAGACTCTCAATTAGCTTGTGTCTTAGCAGATTTGTGGTTGGTTTGATGTTTGTTTGTTTGAGAAAAGGTCTTGCTAAGTAGGCCATACACTCATTTGTAGTCCAGGCTGCCCTTGAACTCATCATGGTGATCCTCTTGCTTCAGCTTCCTAATCACAGGTATGCTCTACAACTCACGATATGTTTTAGTGTACTTGTAATTCAGTGGTTGGAAATCACATTTTAAAAACCAGGCATGGTGGTGCATGTTTATAATCTTAGCTCTCTGGGAAACTGAGGATCAGAAGGAGGATCAGAAGTTTGAACCCTGCTTGGGCATGTAGCTCAATGTGAAGGCCCTAAGTTCTGCCTCCAGCCCCTTTTTAAAAAAAAAAAGAAAAAAATTGGGAAGGAGACTCAAAATAATAGACAACAATGTAGTTTTTCTTAGTTACATTATACAAATTTTCATCTTTTGTTTTCAATGTCTATATTTCACATTGAGTTTAATTTTGCACACCAAAAGTATATTTTTGAAATAATTTTACATTCTGAATTCAAGGACCAAGATTATAGGACTGGCCCAAGTGAGGAAAAACCTAGCAGACTTATTCAATTAAGTGGGGTGCCTGAAAATGCCACAAAAGAAGAGGTAAGCTGTATTCTGTTTCTATTTCTGTCGATTGAAAACATTTTAAGAAGTTTTTATTCTGAGAACGCATAAATTCACAGGAAGGTATGAAGAAATGTATGGGAATATTATGTATATTCTTCACTCAGCCCCTCTCAGTGTTCATCTCCTATAAGTATAGTATAATATCTACATTAGGAAATTGATTTTGTTTTTGTTTTGCCTTTTTGAGACAGAGTTTCACTATATGGTTTAGGCTGCCTACCTTGAACTCATGTTGCTCAGGCTGGCCTGACATTTGAAGTTAATACTCCTCCCTCAGGCTCCCAAGTGCTGGGATTACTGGTGTGCACCACCACGTCCAGTTAGAAATTGACTTTGGTATAATCCATTAAGCTTTTCAGATTTTACCAGTTATACTTACATTCACTGAGATGAGGTTTGTGGAAAGCATTGAGAATGATTGCTGACTCCAGTCTAGTTATTGTCTTAGAGGGAATATTATTTCAGGAGTTTGTATATAAAGATGTAGTTGTTTTACAAAATCACAAATTGAGGGGCTGGGGAGATAGCTCCGTGGCACAAGTACATGCCTGGCAAGTGCAAGGTCACGAGTTCGAACCCCAGTCCTGCAAAAAAAATTGAGAGCTGCCTAACTATTCAGTTCAAAGTCTTGGTTGACTAAATTATGGCAGAATTTATGAAACAATTGATTAAAATGTTACAATAAGAGGTAATAAGTGCCTGCCTGGCAACTGCAAAGTCTTGAGTTTGATCCCTGGTACAAAAAAAAAAAAAAAAAAGCTGTATGCCAGCTTTGTTTGCTGTATGCCAGGCATTGCATAATGCTTATAAGCATTAGTTCATTTAATTATGACATTATCTTATGAGTAGGTATTGTTAATCTATTCACACCACATATTCCAAACTATAAGTTGGAGTATTGCTTACTCACACTGACTGGGGAAAGTAGTCTTTCAGATTTTGGAACATTTGTAGTTTTCTAGTTAAGCATTCTTTTTTATATTTTAGGGAAGAGTCTACAGAGTATTCAGGATCTCACTACTAGATTAGACTCCTAGTAATTGCCTGTTTACAGCCTCCAAAGAGCTGGGATTACAGGCGTACACCACCACAACAGTTTCAGTTGCCTGTCTCATCCGCACCCCGGGGACAGGGCCAGCATGGCAGGCTTGGGGATCAAACCCACCAAAATACCCCACACATCTCCTTGCAGGTGCTTTAATCCACTGAGCTATTTTGCTGGTCCTTAGTTAAACATTCTTAATCTGGAATATGAAATTCAGTCTCAACAATCTACAACTTTTTGAGTGTTTTGGATTCCAGATTTTTTTTTTTTTTTTTTTAGTCTTTTTGAGACTGGGCCTCACTATGCAGTTCAGGCTGGCCTTCAGCTCACTTTTGTAGCCCAGGCTGGTCTCAATCTCACACCAATCCTCCTGCTTCAGCCTCTCAAGTGCTGGAATTACAGGTGTGTGCCACCATACTTGGTTCAGATTTTTGGATTAGAGATCTTCAGTTTATATTATGTGTCAGTGGATATTATAAAATCATTGTCTCCCTGGATAATAAAGGAGCAAGCAAAAGATACGTAACACAGTAATAATTTTTTTTTTCTTTTCTTTTCTTTTCTTTTTTTTTTGCGGGACTGGGGTTCAAACTCATGACCTTGCACTTGCTAGGCAGGCACTTGTGCTACGGAGCTATCTCTCCAGCCCCAGTAATAAATTTTCTGAAGAAGACTAAAGTTAAGGTAAAGATGGAATGTCACTGGGATTGGGAACATTTTATTTTTTTTATGTATTTGGTACAGGGTTGCACTATGTAGCTCAGGCTCCAGTGATTCTCCTGTTTCCAGCCTCGCCAGTGCTGGGATTACAGGCCTGCACCGCTGCACCTGGTTTTTGGCAGGCTCAGCGTGCCCAGGGGTGGAGTCAACATGGCAGGTGGTGCTGGGGATTGAACCCTGGGACCATTTTAGATTGAGCAGTTAGGAAAGGTATCACATTTGATACCACATTTGAGCCTAGGCCTTAATGCCCTGAAAGAATAATTGGTTTGCAGATAAACAAAAACCTCACCAAACTTTCACATGCCATAGCACTAAATTGAGTTCAGTGCATCATTTTATGTTACCAGATGAGAAATTGGCACTAAAAGGTTAAATAAGAGAGGAGGACAGCTTGGAATTCAGATAATTCAATTTCAGAGCTTGAGCTCTTAAAGGTTACACTCTTCTGCCTTTTTATATACTTGGGAAATTTTGAATTAGCGTGACTTAATTTTGCCTGTATAAAATAATCATAGTTTGAAATTATATGTAATAAAACCACTAGGGAAAATACAGCAGTGTTGACTGTGATTTGTATCATTAGTGTAAATACCATATTCTTACAGATTCTTAATGCCTTTCGAACTGCCAATGGAATACCTGTGAAGGAGTTGCAGTTGAAGGAGTATAACACAGGTGAGTTTCTTATAGGTATGTAGCCTTGGGTTGGTAAGGGTCTTTGTCAGATAACAGCATTGTATGCTACTTTACAACATTTTTAAGAAAACACAATTAAGATTTCTAGAAACCTCCTATGGGTGCCTACAAATAACAGCCAACTTTAGTCTTCAGTGTAGTTCTGTATAGACCTTGGTCTACATCTCTTCAGCATGCATGTTCCATTTCTTTCGAATGCCTGTGAAACACAGAGTAAGTGTGGCAGCATCTGTCCCTGAATATATTTTATATAATTAAATTTTCTGTTTATAGTCTTCATAGTGATAGAATGCTTAGATTTAACCTCAGTAGGATTTAACAAACTCACTATATATAAAATTCAACATTCTCTTGTCTCAAAATATGACTTTCAAAATAAATTGTATAAATTACTGGTTTCTTGAATTTTCAGCCTTACTCTAAGAACAGAATCTGTAATTCTGGGCATGGTGGTGCATGTCTATAATCCCTTCACTTGGGAGGCTGAAGCAGGAGGATGTTGTCCATGTTATCCTTGAACTCACTTTATCCCCCAGGCTGGCCTTGAACTTGCGGTAATCTTGTGTCAGCCTCCTGAGCGCTGGAATTATATATGTGCACCACCATGCCTGGTTTATAGTTCACGTTTAAGCAGTTTACCATAGTTAGAATTTTTGCATTGATTATGTAACTTCAAATTAGTTCTCTAGAGGAAAATTATCCACAGAAGCAAAGTTTATGCTTGAGAAAATTTTAGGTGTTAGGTGTAGAAGAGAGCGAATTTATTTATCTATCTATCTATCTATCTATCTTATCTATTTATTTATTTAAAAGTTTATTTTATTTTCTTAAACCTCATGTATTTGTTTATGTTATGGCCGGCTCAGCCTTCCCTGGGGGTGGGGGTGGGGGTGGGGGGCCCCGCAGCATGTGGTGACTGGAATTGAGCTGCGGTCCCTGCAGTGGTCTAAACTTTACGACGCACGCACTTTAGACCGCTGAGCCATCTCACCAGCCCGAATTTATTTCTTTGCTTTGAAATAAACCCTGAATTAGTAGAAACATGACTAAGTATAGTTATATTGTTCTTGTAAGCCTTACTTTTGTTACTTGTATTTTCCATGTATCTCAAAAATAATTTCGCTAGAAACTAAAGGTAGAATTTATGGGTTAGATACTCTTCAACTCAAGGATAATAGCCTCAGCTTCAATCTTG
The DNA here is from genome assembly GCA_004027915.1 of Capromys pilorides. NCBI lineage: Eukaryota > Metazoa > Chordata > Mammalia > Rodentia > Capromyidae > Capromys > Capromys pilorides. The sequence continues at coordinate 7,532 of PVKN010018194.1, forward strand.
TATTATGTTATGAACTGTGCTTTCATTAAGTATTGATATATTTAAGAAAAAGAGCTGACTGTTTAAGTAGCAGCAGTTAAAATTTTTCAGTTCCATTAGTGTACTCCTTTACTTTTTGCTTGTTTGCCTCTCCCTTTCCTGTTCCTCACTCTTCAGAGGTAAGATCTCACTATGTAGTTCAGGCTGGCCCTAAGCTCACTTTGTGGTCTCAAACTTGCAATGACCCTTCTGCCTCAGCTACATGATACAGATGTGTGCTACCATGCCTAGCTTTTTCTTTTTTCTTTTTTTTTTTTTTTTTTGTGAGACCAGGGCTTGAACTCACAATCTTACACTTGCCAGGCAGGCACTTGTGCTATGGAGCTATCTTCCCAGCCCCTTTTTCTTTTTTGAATCAGGATCTTGCTATATAATTCATGCTGATCTTAAGCTCACTGTGTAGCCCCAGGCCTTGAACTCATGGCAGCCTCCTTCCTCAACCTCTCAGGTATTGGGATTATAGGCTGGTGTCATCCTGCTCAGTATTATTTATTTATTTTCTGTTTAAATTGTGAGATATGGGGCCAGCTTGATAGCTCAGCAAACTAAAGCCCCTACTTAGGCAGAGTGCAGGGCCAGGGTTTGATCCCCCATATGTAGTACCAGGTATGTAGTGCTAGCCCCACTCAAAGGGCCCCTGAGACAGCAGTTGAGACCTGTAATCCTAGCACTTTGGAGACTGAAAACAGGAGAATCACTAAGAGTCCTGTCTACGTAGTGAGACCCTGTACACCCTGTCCTAAGTACAGAAAAATAAAAATAAATAGGTATGTTAGGAGAGTAAGATTTACATTAGTCTATAGGGACCAAATTGTCAAGTATCTATTAGAATCATAATTGGCAGGCCAGACATGGTGGCAGATGGCTGTAATTCCAGTATTCAGGAGGCTTAGTCAGGAGAATTGCTGTTGAGAATGAACCCAGCTTGGGCTACAGAGTTAAGTTCAGGTCAGCCTGAACTGCGTAACCCTGTCTCAGAAAAACACATACACACAAAAAAGAATTATAATAGGCAGACCAAAGATATTGATGTATTCATTACATTACTTAGGACTGTGATTTTTAAAATCCCGTTTTTTATTATACAGAGTATAATTTATGTGCATATACACTTTTAGCAAAAAGATCAGGTTACTAATGTCCACATTACTGATACATCTCTATGTAAAAAGTAGATGCAATTTTGGAAAGTATTAATCAGATCATGTTATCCCTATGCCGAACACCTTCTGGCTTTGATTTCACATCTAACTCCTTGTTCTGGTTTACAAAGCCCTACAGGAGGTAGCCTTTGGTGGCTGACTTCTGTCTTACTGCTCTGTGCTTATCTCATGCTATACCCATATGGACTTGACCCTAATTTTTGCCAGTACTAACTTCTTTGTGTGTCAGAGTCTTTATACTGTTCTTTCTTTTGGTCTTCACTTGTCTTTTGCAGTTTAGTTCTTAGCCTTCTTTAGTGTTTCTTCTGGTACCTAATCTATCTAAATCCCATCTAAAATCTAATTAATCTCCATCCAATCAAAAATAACTTCTTAGTTATTTTTCATCATATTTTCTTGGCATTGGATAATAACTCTGACTTTTTTTCTTGTAGTTTTATATATCTCATTATTTTCAGTAGAGAGTTAGCTCTGTGCTGGGGTGAGGGTACACATCTGTAATTCCAGCACTTGGGAGACTGAGGCAGGAGGATTGCCATGAATTCAGGGCCAGCCTCTACTACATAGTAAGATCCTGTCTCACAAAAGTGAAAGCTTCATGACAGTAGTACTTAACTCTCAGTGGTTCTCAGCATGCATGGAATAAATAAATGTCTATGATATAGGTGGAAAATAGTTGTGATCTCCTCTGAGAGTTGTAATAGTGTTATGTAAACATGACCTATCCCACATACAGTAGCTCTTGATAGGACAGTCTCATGCTGCTCAATGGGACAGTCATTTACATACCACTAGTCATTTAAAATGGCAAGAACATATTAAAGGGTAGTTTACATTTCTCAATAGTGCCTTTAGGTATTATGTATATGTTGAATCATATGTGTCTTGGAACAGATGTTTGAAGGAACTTTTATTGTTTGTTAAAAGATAATATGTGAATTTTTAAATTGTTTTGTTTTTGTTTCTGACCGGCTCAGCTCGCCCTAAGTGGGGCTGGTGTGGCATGTGGTGCTGGGGATTGGGGGATTGAACTGCGATCTCCTGTACCTGCCCAAGCTTGCCTAAGCAGGTGCTTTAGACCACTGAGCTATTTCGCCAGCCTAATATGTGAATTTAAAAAAAAAAAATTATTATGTACATTATTTCTTTGTGGTGCCAGGCATCAAACTTGGGATCTTGTGCTTGTGAGATAGACGTTTATGCCTCTGAACTATATCCCCGGCTCCAGTATGTGAATCTTAGTGGAAAGGCAGACTTTTGGTGGGTGGTACCAGGAATTGAATTCAGGACCTCATCCTTGCCAGGCAGATGCTATACCTCTGGGCTAAGTCCCCCCTACCCTCTTGAGACACTTGCTGTGTACTTCAGGCCTGCCTTGAACTTAGCACTATCCTCGTGCCTCAGCCTTCCAAGTGCTGTGATTACAAGCATACACCACTATGCCTGTCTAGGTTACTGTTCATAAATGAAAAATGCTAGTTATTGTAGGCTGAAATGAAAAATGGTAGTCATTTTAGGCTATATGATGATCTGTGAGAGTATGCTGGGTGGATGTTGCTTATAATTGGGATTGTGAGGTAGTGTTCTTTCTCTTAGTTGATGTAATAGGGAGTTGCTTTATAACAAAGAAAAGATTAGTGTTTATTCACTGACTCTAGTGATTTTATTTTTGTCCTATTGAGAGCTGTTTAAGTATAAGGTAAATTTTTTATATCAAGAATCTGTGAAACAGCCGGGTGTGGTGTCACATGCCTATAATCCCAGCACTTAGGAGGCTAAGGCAGGAAGATCAGTGTGAGTTCGAGACCAGCCTGGGCTACAAAACTGAGCTCAAGGCCACCCTGAACTGCATAGCGAGACCCAGTGTCAACAAGACAAAAAGAAAAAAAGAAAAAAAAAAAAATCTTTGAATAGTTGGGCGTGGTGGTCCACATCTGTAATCCTAGCACTTAGGAGGCTGAGATAGAATCATTGCAAGTTTGTTTTTTTTTGTTTTTTTTTTTTTTTTGTCTTTTTGAGACAGGGTCTCGCTATGCAGTTCAGGCTGACTTTGAACTCAACTTTGTAGCCCAGGCTGGTCTCAAACACACCAATCTTCCTGCCTCAGCCTCCCAAGTGCTGGGATTACAGGGTTGTGCTACCATGCACTGCTGATCATTGCAAGTTTGAGACCAATCTGGGCTACATAATGAGTTGAAGGCCAGTCTGAACTACCCTGTCTCAAAATAACAAAACAAAACAAAAAGCTCTGTGAGTTTAAACAAGTGTACAGACTTTTCTGGTTTGGAAACGTGGTACGTATATCATATGTGAACTCTAAAGAGATATGTTTTCAGGTATAATACTTAGGCAGTAAAATCTGTGAATATTCTCCCTAAGTCTTAAGACTATAAGGAGATTCAGTGAGCCGTAGGTCAAAATTTGGCTCAAAATACTTAAAATTTATCAGAAACCTTGGTTTTTTGAAGGAATTTTTTTTTTTTTTAAATTTTATTTATTTGCTTGTTGTGTTTATTTGTTTCTCTATTTATTCATTTTGTGGCTGGCTCAGCCTGCCCTGGTGGTGGCGCTGGCGCAGCATGTGGTGCCGGGGATCGAACTGCAGTCCCCACAGTTGCCTGAGCCCTCCTAAGCAGGCGCTTTAGACCACTGAACCATCTCGCCGGCCCCCGAAGGAATTTTTTGATTGTAGAATTATAGATAAGGGATTGTATGCCTACATATATGGCATATATTTGAGTTTTTCATTAACCATGTGCAAAATATATTTTAATCTAATTTGTTGTACATTATCTTAACTATGTGATTGTATTTCCAGAGAAAGCATTGGGAGCAAAATGTCTTTCAGTGACAGACAATCTCTAGAATACACTACTTATGGAATTCTACTCAGTGGTAAAAATAGACAATCTAGTCAGGCAATAACAGCATAGTTGAATCTCAGAGGCATTATTATGTTGAAAGAAAGAAAGAACCCAGACACAAAGCTTATAATACACTGTCATAAGAAGGGATGAAATATTGCTGTTTTCTGCAACTTGGATGAACCCTGTTAACATGGAAGAAGCTAGACACAAATGATCACATACTGTGTGATTACACTTACATTAAATACACAAGTTAGGCATATTTGCCATCTGTGGTAGTACATGCCTGTAAGCCCAGCGCTATTGGAGGCTCAGGATTGCAGATTTGAGCCCAACCTGGGCAATTTAATGACTTTGCAAGAAATTATTTCAAACAAAATTTTAAAAGTACTGGAGATGTAGTTCAGTATGAAGTGCGTTGGTTTCAATCCTTAATAGTACAAACAAATGAGCAAAGTAGGCATATCCATGGAGATAGAAAGCAGATTAATAGTTATCAAGGAGGGGGAAATGAGTGTTCAACATGATCATGATGGTACCATACGTAATTCCTATGTCTTACGGTAAGGCAGTTGAATATCTAGTGGTACATATAAGACTTTCCATTGGATATAAGTCATCCAATGGGGTAGTCATGCATGTACCACTAGTAGTTCAGGCCGGGAACACATTAATAAATATGGGGTTTCCTTTTTTTTTTTTAAATTTTTATTTATTTGTTTGCTTGTTGTGTTTGTTTGTTTCTGTATTTATTCATTTTGTGGCTGGCTCAGCCTGCCCTGGTGGTGGCGCTGGCGCAGCATGTGGTGCCGGGGATCGAACTGCAGTCCCCGCAGTTGCCTGAGCCCTCCTAAGCAGGCGCTTTAGACCACTGAACCATCTCGCCGGCCCCAGGGTTTCCTTTGAGATTATAAAAATTCTCTGAAACTGGTTGTTGGTGATGATTATACAGCATTATAAAGGTACTTAATAGTCCTGATTTTGTGTACTTTAAAATGATATAATTTATGTTATGTGTGCTTGATATGTTGCCCAGGTTGGCCTCAAACTCCTAAACTGAACTGGGCCTCCTTCCTCAGCCTTCTAGATAGCTGGGACTAAAGGCATACAGCACCATGTCTGGCTTGATTAGCTTTTTTTTAAAAAAAGCTCCTCCCCCGCTTTGTTTTTTTTGGTACTGGAAGTTGAACTCAGGACCTTGTACTTGCCAGTCAGGTGCTTATGTTGCTGAGCTATCTCCCCAACCAAGCTTGTGTACATTGTAGTTCCACTTATATTCTGGAAAAGGCAAAATTTTAAGGATAGAATATAGTGGTTGCCAGGGTGTTGGGAAAGGAATTGACTGAAAGAAAGCATAAGAGAGTTTTTAGGATAATGAAATTATTCTGTATCTTGATTGTGGTAGTATGTTATATATCAGTCATAAATAGGTTGAGGTTGGTACTATTGTGGATATGTGAGACACCACCCTCACGACACTGATAATTTTAGAAGTGAAGGCCACAAAGTCTGCAGTTTTCTTGTTGGTTATAACATTTTTTGATATGTATGGAGAAAAGAAGAAGAGTAATGGTAAAGTGTATGGGGTAGCTGCGCATTGTGGCAAACCTGAAATCCTAGAATTTGGGTGGCTGAGGCAAGAGGATTGCTGAGAGCTTGAGGCCAGCCTGATTGACATAGTTCAAGACAAGCTTGAACTACACAGCAAGACTCTCTCAAAAAAACCTGTTTTCAGCCTCCCCAGCACTGGGATTATGGGTGTGTGCCACCATGCCTGGACTCAGTCACCACTGGTGCTGCATGTGGGACCAGGGATTTTTAAACCCTGTCCCTGCTTGCCAAAGCAGATGCTTAGTCTGCTTAACTATCTCACTGGCTCAAAGTGAATCTTTCTTTCTTTTCTTTTCTTTTTTTTTTTTTTTTTTTTGTCTTTTTGTGACAGGGTCTTGCTATGCAGCTCAGGCTGGCCTTGAGCTCACTTTTGAAGCCCAGGCTGGTCTCAAACTCACACCAGTCCTCCTTCCTCAGCCTCCTAAGTGCTAGTATTACAGTCTGTGCCACCACACCTGGCTTGCTCTTTCTTTCTTTCTTTCTTTCTTTCTTTCTTTCTTTCTTTCTTTCTTTCTTTCTTTCTTGTGAATATAGTTTATACTAGCCTTAAGCTCATTTCATAACCCAGGCTGGTCTCAAACTCACTGAAATTATAGGCATGCATCATCATGCCTGACTGGAATCTTTTTTTGAGACTAGATCTCTCTGTGTACTTCAGGCTGGCCTTGAACTCATGGCAATCTTCCTGCTTCAGCCTCCTGAGTTCTGGGAGTACAGGGATGTGCCATCACCCCTGGCAGGCAGGGTGAATCTTGTGGGGACAGTGGGTGAAGAAGAATCCTGGCAGGCCTGAGGAAGAATCTTGAGCCTGACATGCTGGCACATGCCTTTAATTCCTGCTACTGAGGTGGTTGAGGCAGGAAGATTGCAAGTTCAAGACTACCCTGGGCAACTTAGTGAACCCCTATCTCTAAGTAAAATAATGTAAAGAGCTGAAAATGTATCTCAGTGCTACCTGGGTTCAATTCTCAGTACTGCAAACTAACGATACACCCCAAACTCCTGAGGTTTTGGTGCCAGAGGAAGTGGTCCTGGGAAGAGGAGTACTTAGAAACAAGATTAATTTTAGTCCTGGTTTTTTTTTTTTTTTTTGAGGAATGTCTTTTTGAGGCAGAGTTTTGCTGTGTTCAGTCTGGTCTTGACCTCACTTTATAGCCTTGGCTGATCTTTTTTTTTTGTTTGTTTGGTACTGAGAGCTTTTGGGTTAGCTCAGTGATAAAGTGCCTGCCTGGGAATTTCTGTCTAGCACAGGGAATGGTGGTCCGATCCCCAGCCCCACCCACCATTAAGATAGCCTGAGCCAGCCAAAAATAAATAAATAAATAAACTCTTCTTTTTTTATTGGTACTGAGGATCAAACTCAGGACCTCGCACTTGCCAGGTGAGCCATCTCCCCAGCTGGGTCTCAAATTCCTAGTAATCATCCTGTCCCCGCCTCCTGAGTGCTGAGATTGCAGGCATATGTCACCACACCAGGCAGTTTTAGTCATTTTCAGAATGACAGTATTTGATATACTTATTTTCTTTTTTAAATTGCCTACCTCAAAAACTTTTCAGTTTTTCTGCTAGTGAGTATGGGTGCTTACCCTCATTTTAAGTATTGCCTTTTTGATGAGAAATTATTACCTTTGTATAGATTCTGAGAACAGCAAACCAGCAAACTTGGCTAATGTGGAGCAAAGTCACTCTGCGTTACCTTTGCTTATAATCTTGAACCTTGTTAGGTGATATGGTACTTGCCACAGAGTAGGGCTTTGCTAGAACCCTTAGGGGAGTTTGTTTGTTTTGTGGTACTGAGGATCAAACTCAGGACCTTGTGCTTGCCAGGCAGGCACTTATGCCACTGACCTATCTCCCCATCCCCCTTGGGGGAATGATAGCTGGAAATTTTTATGGATTTTGGGAGTAATGGGACACCAAGATTTAGTGTCTAAGGGAGTTGGGGATTAGACTCTGTTGACTGAGGAGCAAAGGGCTAGTCTAAGAAGTACTGTTACCTTGCAAGGCTTGATCAAGATTATTCCCTTTTCAGGAGTTGTTGCTACCTTTTTATTATTTCTTATTTTGGTTGCTCATGATTGAACCCAAGCTTTATTGTATATTATGCAAGCACTCTACCACTGAAACCAGCCAGCTCCTGATTTTTTTTTTCCCCCTGTATTTTTTAGGAAAGGGTCTATAGAGTGTTCAGGGTCTCACTACTAGATTGAAATCATAGTTATCTGCCTCCCAAGAGCTGGGATTATAGGCCAGCTCCTGATTTTAAAGTAAAATCTTAGTCCAGTTTTGGAAAGCAAGACTTTAGGATTACCACTTTAATGCCCTTTTTTCTTACACATAGTTATTTTTCCCAACCCATAAAATAAAATTGACTTTCTGACCTGGGAGCATACTGATTTTTAGTTTATTGACATTCCTTAAATTATCAAGGATGGTTATGTGATCAGGTTTATTCCCTAAAAATAGTTCACAGTCCTAATAGGGAATGTTTGTACTGTCATTGACTTTTACTGACTGTATATATGCTATGTTCTTTGTTGTTGTTGTTTTGAGATCGTGTCTCACTATGTATCCAGGCTGGCCTCAGGCTTGGCTGTGATAATCCTCTCATTCTCCCCAAGTACTGGGATTACAGGTGTGCATCGGTATACCTGACTTAGACTACCTTTCTGTGAGTCTTTGTCATATTGAGTCTCATTGTAAATCTGATGATGAAACCTCTTCAAGACCTACTTTATTTGAAACATTGAATTTGGGTGGTAGCCTGTTCTCATGAAAGTCTCTGAGCCACACATAACACCTGGAGGAAGAAAAGATAGCTTTATTGAAAACATAGTTTGACAGTAATTTGTGTTTTTCCTGATATTCTTAATTTATAGCCCATTTTAGTCTATTTTTAGAGGGTAGAGCACTTTTGAGTATGATTTAAGGTGTGTCATACATTAATTTGTATATAAAAGGTTTTAGAAAAGGAACTATCTTGTATTCTGCTGTCCTGCCATCCTCCATTTTTTCCTTTTTTTTTTTTTGATAGTTCTTGGGATTTAACTTAGGGCCTTTGTGCTATGTCTCTAGCCCTTTTTTCACTTTATATTTTGAGTCTTGCTAATTTGCCCAGGCTGAGTTTAAACTGATGTCTTCCCTTAGCCTCTCAGAGTGTTGGGATTACAGATATGTGCCACTATGCCCAGCTTTTTTTATTGTTATAGTCACCAGAATGTTCACAGATTTGCAGGATATAATTTATTATAGTAGGCTATATGGAATATCTCAAGATATTGCTTTTTTTTTTTTATTTTGTGTATTTTGTGTATTGGTACAGGGTCGCACTACGTAGCTCAGCGCGGACTCATAGTGATCCTCCTGTTTGAGCCTCCCTAGCGCTGGGATTACAGGCATGTGGCACTACATGCAGTCTTGGGCTCTGCATGCCCAGGGTGGGGCAGGCACGACATGTAGTACCAGGAATTAGCATGTGGTACTGGAGATCGAATCTGGGTGCTTGTACTTGCCTAAGCAGATGCTTAGACCACTGAGCTATCTCTGCGGCCCAACTGCTCTTTTTTTCCCCACTAGTGGAAGGGATCAAACCTGTGCTCTTGCCCAGGCTGTGGAAATACTAACCACATTTGTCCCGTACACACATCCCACAATACTACCATATTTCTGATTGCTTTGTTTGCCTTCTGTTTTTTTTTTTTTTTTTTTTTTTTTTTTTC
>PVKN010018195.1:0-16947 GCA_004027915.1 Capromys pilorides
GGCTAGGCATCAACTGCAACATAAAGAGATTTTAATCAATGCTCCCCTTGTGTTCTTTCTTTAGAGATTGCATCTTTGGGGGCTGATCCCATGTTAATTGTGTTTCCAAATTGTACATCACTCTGCAAGAGCAGACCTAAGCAACTTTTGCTCTGTGATTTTACTTTGCTTTAATACGATGTTTTATACACTGGTATATTCATTTATTGGTCTGATGGTTTTTATGAGTTGTGATTCAACACAGGTTCTTTTCTAGTACTGTGTTTTATAAAGATATGGAGAATGTAATATAAGTCTGATACAATTATGGTTATGTGCTACGCAAGACAATACTGTAAATATAAGGAGCGTCCAAAAAGCTGCTTAGTAAAATGATCTTAATATACACGGCAGTGTGAAAATGTAAGAGGAATCTATAATGACAACGAAGATTAGCCATTTGCTCTCTAACCTTATTTACAGAAGCAATCAGAGGTATTCAGGTCGAGTTAATGACCCTGTCTCCAATTAATTCAATTGTCTACAAACAACACTGCTGCAGTGGCTGTCTCAAAGTCTGCCACACAGTCTCAGAGGGAATACATAAGACTCCATTAAAAGTGACAATAATAATGCATTTATTACTGAAACACTATTGTATTATAAATAAATTCCTCATGTTAAATTATGCTCCACGCTTTAGCAGAAATTCAATTACTGAAATAATAAAAAGACGGTGTATTTGCCAAGTGCTTGGACTATAATTTGGCTGCTTAGTTACCAGTGGTTGGCTGTTTCACAATTTTTTTCTTCATAGACTATTTCTTTTGAATAAATGCCAGACTTTTTCATACAAATTTTATGAACAAGTTGCAAAATGAAATTTCGAGCTCTTGAATCCAATTATGAAAGACATAGCTAAATCTATTATTGAAAAAAAATTTCTACTAAGCCCTTTCTGCCGTTGTTCAGAGCTGTCTGGTAATTGAGGTAAGCACAGGTGCTGCTCATTATGGACCATTGTGCACCATCTGAATTCTGGGAACTGTGGGATTCAGATGGTTTAAGCTCTGTTTGTGTGAATAACAAACAGTCCTGATTCTGCACTTGTTTGTACAAGCTTGTACACAGCTCATTTGGGACTTTGAAGACACCTGCTTACCCTTTTGAAGCCAAAACAGTATCATTTATGTTCCGGCTATCCTTTCGATGACAGTTTTGCAAAAGCAACATATTTTGTGCTCTCCCTTCACTCTCACCATCTCTTCCACCATGCAGTGACTCCAACAGATCCTTGTCTTTGGTGATAGGAAAATTAGTTGAATAAAACTGCAGCAATTATCCAATGACAAGAGACTACACAAAGCTGTAAGATGGAGGAAGGGCAAAAAGCAAACAATCTCTTCCCATGGGAAGATGTCTCTGACAAACCAACAGTCCAGGGTGGAATGAGGATGTGCATGTGTATGTGCGCGCGCACATGTGTGTAGAACTAGGAGGTTTTCCTTCTGCAGCACTAGGAGATTTTCATTCTTTTGCCTTTTGTTAACGTAGGTTTTCACATTTGTCTTTCTACTGTCTTGTCTCCTCATGTTTAGGTGGGTCATTGTGACACAGAATATCTTATATCACTAGTCTTATTTCCTGCTTCAGAACACAAAGGAAAAGCTACTCACAAGCTCAGGCCTCCTCCTGTCACACAGGACTCTGGCCCTTGGCAGGAGTCATCAATAGAGGACAGAACCGGCACTGTGGTCCTGAGCTTCTGGGTTATGTCACAATTAACTTGAATATTCCAGCCCTGTAGCAGCTTCCCAGTGCTCCTACTAACTTCACTTATTCAACAATCTTTTATTTTCTCTGTTATTACTGGAGGTCTTACCTACTGGAAGGAGAACATTTCACAAACATACAGCAAGGAAGCAGTAGTTCTGTCACAAAATAAAAGCCAGACATACATTACCCATTGCGACCCTCCCCCAGTGACTAACATAGAAAGGGAAATTCTAAGATCCTACATTTGTGCCTCCTTATAGTGAGAGTTTGACTTCCTATGAATTTAACGAGAGTGAAAGTAGAAAGAGGGCAAAAAGCAACAGAAGAAATTATAGATGCAATATTGCATATTTGAAAAATCTGCTAGAAAGCATTCCAGTCTACCCAAGGTACTTATGGAACCTAGAATGTAATTCTTCCAATTTGGCAAATATTTGATATCTATAATCTTAAGAGAATCTCACAGCCAAGCCATGCTCATCTGTAAAGGTATAACGCAATATTGCCCAGTGCGCTGCTAAGTTACACTTGCTTACACTTCTGTTTACCTTGCCCATCAGATGAAGTTACAGTCCTGATAAAGGCTAATAAAGCCAACCAAAGGGAAGATCAACTTAACTGAGTTCCCATATGTCAGATATTAAACATGACTAATACAGCTTGACAGTGCTCCACAGAATGTATATTGAAATTTTCCTCTTCCTTTGTCCTTATCACAGGCAGTGCAATGTTAAGCTCAACAGAAATATAAATAATTTGGAAACCCTCACAGACAATGTGTCTCATTTGCACTTAAAGAAAGCTGGCCTACAGACCTTATGTACTTTTAAGATTTGTCTGAAAGATACATGAAAAACACTTCCAGGCAAAAAAAAGTACATATTTAATAGAATTAGATCTTTAGGCAGAAAAAAAAAAGGCAAAAAATTAAAGTGACTGAAAAGTGATCCTTTTCACAGCTTTTCTGCTTTGATAAGTATCTTCTGGGATGTCACTGACTAGAAAATCATGATTACAAAATGAAAAAAAATTAGGGTAAAAACTCTACTCTATTGTTAAAGTAAGCTACTGTTTTCAAAATTCTCTCTGAATTCTGCTTTTGTAAGCCAGAGATCTTGACACTTGCTTTTAGATCTTTCTTATCATTTTTATTTAAAGCACAGCAATTATTGCAAAATACTTAAATTGCTAGAAGGATACAGCTCCGGAGCTGTACATCTTAATTCTTCACACCCTCTCTAGAAGGAAGTGATTTCACATCGAACTGAAGATTATGGAGTTGGAGGACTGCTGAGCGCTGCAGCAACGTCTGGAATTTGGTGATACCATAGGAACTCAACCATGACAGCAGCAAGAAACAACTGCATTACCTCTGAAAATGAGCTATTGGCATGGAAGAGGATAGTAGGAATATGAAATTTCAACTTAGAATATTATGAGAATGTCCAGATTTACGTGTGTGTGTGTGTGTGTGTGTGTGTGTGTAAGCTCCAGATGATAATTATTCATTATTATTAGCCCATCACTAAGCTGCAAATGGTGAAAATAAAGTCGTATATACATCTACTTTCAAAATAAGTTATGCTCCTATGTGTTCTGATTTGTTTTATTTTATTTTATTTTATTTGTTTTTGTGCTACTGGGGATTGAACTCAGGACCTTGTGCTTTCCAGGCAGGTACTTATTCTGCTGAGCTATCTTCCCAGTCCTGTTCTGATTTTGTACCAGGGATCAAACTAAAGACCTTATGGTTTCCAGGTAGGCATTTATACTGCTGAGCTATCTTCCTGGCCCTCTCTTCTGATTCTGGTAGCTGAGAATAAGCCCTAACAAGACAGAGCTGTTGAAGAGAAAATGCTAAACTTTTCATTGGTTTTTGAGAAAAAGTCTCATTTTTATACTTCAGGCTGCCTCTGAATTTTCAATGTAGCCCAGGCTGGCCTCCCATTTATAGTCATTCACCTGCCCCAAACTTCCATGTGCTAGGACACAGGTATGTATCACCATGCTGGTCGAAATGATAAAATATTTAAATATATGCTTTCATACAATTATTTTCAGACTTTTCTATGCCTTTCAATGATGATTGGAAATGCATGATATTTAATAAATACTCTTTAGTTAATAGCAATGATAATAATGATGATGGTAATGGTGATAACTACTGCTTATTAGGTTCATACTGAGTGCCAGGTAATATAACCACATTTTATGAAATCTCAACCCTCAGAATAGGCCTTCAGTGTGTGGCCTGATATTACCCTCATTTCACAAGTGAGAAAATGAAAGTTTAAAGAGACTAAGCAACTTACATAAAGATTTGAATGAGAGCTTTTCTGACAGCAAAGGTTTTGAACTTTTCCTACTATGATATATTGAATTGACCTGAGATTAATTTTGACATGTAACTTACAGAAAATTTGCGTCACTGTTATTCAAGTTTCTGCTTTGGTAAATAGCCACTCTTCAGCGGTAGGTGGCTTTCTAATAGCAATTTCATAGTAAGATAGCAGGAACATATTTTCAGAGAATCAAATGGCTATAGAGTTTCTTGGAGATTCATTAGTCAATGTTCTCATATTGTGAAAAGAAGGACTGAGGCCACTTAGAAGTATTCTCAGAGGATGACAGGTCACACGAGTGAGTATATTGAATTCCTAAATACACAAGTTGATAAAATCATCTGTGCCCACTCTGCTTCATTGGTGGACAGAAGTTGACAATTCCAAAGAACCTTGGTAAGGAACATATTTCATTTGAAACAACCAGCTCTTTTATTTTGAAAGCTGGTTAATGGTGAGCCATCAACCATGTATTTAATTTGGCGGTCGATAAATATAACAGTGGCAACTTTCTCTTTGTGGCTATATAGATGTGAAAATACTTCAAGCATATTCTGTTTTCTGATGTTCCTTTTCTTAATGTTCCAAGGTCTCTGCCTGTACTATTTCAGGGAGGGGTATGTTAGCTATACTTTTAGGATAGATTTGTGGTGAGAAAATCTATTAATTTTTTTCATCTGAGAATGTCATGACTTCGCCTCTTTTCTTGATAGATATTTATATTAGAGTCAGTATTTTGGGTTGACAGTTCTTTTTCTTGCAATACTGAAAATTTCATGCCACTTCTTTTGAGCGCCATAGTTTCTTAAGAGAAATGTACTATTACTTGGATTGTATTATTTGTTCCTTTTCTCAAGATTTATTTATCTTTGGTTTTCAGAAATTATGATGTGTCTTGCTATAATATTTTTACAATAATTTTTTATGCTAAGAAAAGCAGAGTCTGATTCCACAGGTCTGACATGGTGACGTAGCACGTAGACTTCCTCATGGCCTCTGTGGGTTACGTTGCGTTACTATATATCCAAGTTTGAGAGCTACTGGCTTGGAAATATAACTTCAACTGGGACTTCAGAAGCACATGAAGGGAATGTCTAAGAAGGAAAGGACAGAGGACGTGCTAGTCACTTTTGGGATAAAGGTCTTTCCATATGTTGTACATTTTTCCTTGAACACTGGTAATAGAAGATAACAAGCTGTTGACATTTTTCTGGTTTGTATTCTGGGGCAAGATATTCACCTATTTTCATATGTTCTCACTATTATATTATCTATTAATAATATTTAAATAGTTTACTTAATAGCAAAGTACTCAGACTAAGAATCTCAAATTCATTCTTAACTATTCACATTTCCCTCTAACCAATCCATCCTCAGAATTTCTCTGTTCACTCTTTAAAATATATCCTTACCCCATGCACTCTTCAGCACCTTTACCACCATTCTTTCACTAAAAGTACCACCTCCTGGATTATAGCAACAACCTCTTTCCTGTTCTCTCATCTTCCATCACTGCTGTTTTATGGAAATTTCTGGATAAATGAAGTGATCCTCATTTAATGACTCATCTGTTTAATGAATACTTGGACTTTGGACATGCTATTCTGACTTAAACCACATCTTTTTTTCCTGTACAGTCTTGTACACTGTATTTATTTAGCTTCAATGTCTTTTTTTGTATGGTATATCTTTTTTGTAAAAAAGTTGCTTTTTTGCTGATTATATTACATAGTACTATAGTTTTATGGTCTTTTATACATTATAGCACTGCATGTAAGAGTTATGCAAATAAAAGTGAAGTCATCAAGTTGGATTTTCCTTGAACTATTTCTTTGTTCTGAATATTAAAATGTACATACTATATACAATTCCTCATTAGCAAACAAAGCGTTTAATGACCTAATTTCAGGAAAGGAACTTGGTAATTCAATGACAAATGCCTGTATTCAATACGTTTCTACTACTCTAAGTCAAATTATGTCTCCCTTCTGCTCAGGACTCTGCACTGGCTCCTAACTTACTCAGCCAAAGTCAAAACATTTCCAATAGCCCACCAGTTCTTGTATTATCTGGTTCTCAGTGAACTTTCTGATCTCTGCTCCTAATATTTTTACCTTTGACTTTCTTTGTTATATCCTGGTCACCCCAGGCATCCTTGGCTCAGAGCCTTTTACGTGAGCTGTTCCCTTTCCTGGAATGCTCCTTTCCCTAATCACTACAGGGTTCACTTGCTCACTCTATGTCTTTGCTTAAGTACCAGTTGTTAAAGATGCCGTGCTGTCTCACTTCAAATAGTCACCCCACCCGACCCCTCTCTAGTGCTTTCTGATTTATTTCTCTTTTCAATATTTATCATTTCTAATGTATTTTATCATTACATATTTGTGTTACCATCTGTCGCCACACAAAATAAGAAAACTCCATTAGGGCAGAACTGTGGACTGTTTTGTTCTTTATTTGATGGATTTCTAGTTCCTAGAATGGTGCCTGATATTTAACAGGCATGTGAAAAAAACTATACATTTGTGAATGAGTGAGTGTGAATAAATACAAAAGTGCTTATTTTAGAAATTATGACAAAGACATTGATCCAATGGCTGACAAAATAAAATCTAAAAACAGATAACAGGAATAAGACATACCTGTTTATTAAGTGACTACTCAGTGCTAGGAGCTGAATACTTGATGTAATTACCTCAATCACCATAATGATTCTCTACACTTTTTTTTTTTTTTTTCCGGGACCGGGGTTCGAACTTAGGACCTTGCACTTGTGAGGCAGGAACTTGTGCCATGGAGCTATCTCCCCGGCACCACAATGATTCTCTAAAGATATATGAATTTTACTAGGCCCTTTTTGAACCCAACTAGAGAGAGAACACTCATGAGTTTGCAGTTGGGGGCAGGAAAGGAAGGGATCATTAGTGTTAATATAGATCAAAGTTCCTAGACGCTGGAGTATCACAAGTTTGCCTAAGAGCACACAACTAATAATTAGAAGCACTGTAGTCCCTTCCAATTCTGACTGACTCTAAATTTCCTCCTGCTGGGTGGACGGGAACGATAGATTGGTAGATCCTCAAGCACCTCGTTCTTTCTAAACCAAAAGAGGAGCAGTGGCGCATTAGCAAGACTGATTGGGAAGCTTCCCAAAATCAAGAGTAGCCCTCCCTTCTTGCTAATCTGAAACACTGGCAGAGATTAAGTTGCTCCAGCCACAGTTGATCTCAAGCTAAACGTTGTTTTCAATGTCAAATGATTCATCATTAGAAGGAAATTCAAATATGTGAAATTCCATACAGCAGGTTTTAGTTCTGCCTTAGAGAATGTGGCATCCATCCACTTTTCCACCATACAGAAATATACTGAAGCCCAGAGATGGAAAGGATTGGACAATGGTGACATGTTGAACTGATGGCAGCTTTAGTATAGAAATGCTAGCCTCTTGGATACCAAAGTGACCTATTACATATTTGCCATATCGAGCAAAACACTGCCTGAAGACATGCTTCTTCTTTTCAGCAGTAGTGGTGACAGAAACAAAGGAGATGGAAGTAGAACTCCACTTAAATGAAAGTCGCAGCCCACAGTGCAGTGGGTGGGGCTAAGGCTGCACCCGTGGTGGCTGCCACTTGTTTCTTGTTGGAATGGTTATCACCTTGGCTGGTCTTCTAAGCTAGTCCTGCAGGGCTGAGCAAGTCAAAAAGACAGGACTCCTTCCGGTGCTTTCAGAAAACAACCCCATCCCCACTTCAACTGTGCTACAATACCTAGAGCATGATAAAACACATGTCTCTGCCTTTACCTTATTAACAACCACTAGGACAAATACGACAGTGGCCTTTGTCTAAGTCACATTAATAAATTTATGTCAACAGCATAAGTCGTTGTAGAGGATAGAAATGGTGCCAGATTTGCAAATCGGAAGATGCTAGTTGGGATTTGTGTTTGTGCAATAACTAAGACAACCAACTAATTGGAGAAGTACTATTTATAATTGTACCACTGATAAAATGGCTATTATAACCTTTGATTTTTTTCCTTTTTACTCTAAGAAGCAAAAATACCATTTAAAATATCAATTCAGTGCAGTGGGCAGATACTGTGAAATAACTATGTTCAAAATGCAAATCACAAACATAGCTAGCATATAAATTCTTAAATGTGCATCTTTGTGTAGCCACTTGTAAAATATATGCAGTTTCCAATGAAATGGATGAAACCCATTACTCAGAGGGATATATGCCTTGGTGGCTACAAGACCAGGCATACTGTGCTATTTGAACTGTCATCAACTGCAGGTTGGTGATTAGTGAGGTGATATATACCCCTGCAAGTCCAGTAGCCAGAGGCCTCAAAGAGTCCTTGATTTATTTGTGATATATGTCCATGGTTTGGGACAGATTTTATAGAAATTTGAAGGTGAGAAAAGCAGTCATAAACAGTAAGAGAGATGGAGTCTCACAGGCAATGCATTGCTCCTATTTGGCCTTGGCTTTTTGAGGTGAACACATTTCCATCCAGGATGCAGAGCAAATGCCCTGCTACTGGATGCCACACAGCTCACAGTGGCGGGAGCTAGCTTGGCACTCCTGTTAGCTCTTGAGCAGACCTATTCCAGCATAGAAATGTTAAGTGCTCTGCACCGGCCTAGGCTTTGTGTTGGCCTTTGTTTTACTGTAGTCCATGAGCTGCAGTGTGAGAGGTTTTCCAGATTCACAAGGATGCAAAAGTCCACTGCAGGCTCTGGCATGCTGATACTTGATGTTTGGTCTACCTCTTGGCTAGTATATGATGATAATAATCTCATGCTAGTTTACAGCTTCTTATAATTCACACAGAATTTCAGCAAAAAAAAAAATTGCTCTTTGTTTCTTCACCTTGTAAGGGAGCCTGTACAGATTATTACCGATTTCCCAGAGCCTATGTATCAGGAAAGAAACCAGTGGCCTTGGAGGAAACAACTAATTCAAGGCTACAGAGCTATAATGCAGCAGTATCAGAGGGGCTCAGGTCTGTCTGATACTTGCTTTCTCAAATCACAACTCTATTTGAGGTATGATGTTGCATTACATACAAAGGCCAATGGGTGTCCCACCTAGTGGATTCCCACCTCTTCCACATGTTGGAGGCTGCCTCCTTTGATAGGGTCTGGTGGAAGCTGGATGTAAGGCCTTGAACCTTCCAGAAGCCCTCTGAACTATCTATAAATCTGTATTTTATTTCACCCTTGGTTGTGTAGGTTAGAAAAGGGCATAATGCATCCTGACCATCAGATGCTGTGCTAGCCACCTATTTAACTAAGCCTGCAAGTCATTTGAGGCAAATCACATCAGGCATGGATTCTTGGGGTGTTTAGGTATTCTACAAAGTACAGAGACAGCCATTTCTGTCTGGGAACTGAAAGGCTATTTACACACATGACAAAAATCTCAGTACAATGTTTTGTCATTCGAAGAAAGTACTTCGGTAAATCACAACTACCACAACAATATGATGATTCTTGTCTTAGCTATACTGCAACCTAAAGACAATTGTGAGATGTCATGCTTTACAATGATATTAAAAGAGGCAGCATTACTTCTCATTGATCTGAACAAATCATATTGAGTATAGCAGCAAAGGAATTTCTTTTCATACATTTTCATTAATGAAATGCTGCTCGTTAAAGAGAAATGTTAACTGAAGGCAAACCAGAAACTACTTTTATTGTTCAAATGGAAATAAAAACCTGGGTAGGCTGGTTGAGCATGAGCTTGTAATCATCAGTGAAACACAAAGATTCATGCAAAAAGACCTACAATGGTAATATAATTTGTTTTCTTACTATTTGGTGAGATTAATTTAGAACGAAAGCAAGGCATCGCATGCACCATTGTGTATAGCTAGGGGATCTGTCAGCTCCTGTCTCCAGTGTGAGAGAGTAGGAAGACTATATTTTCACTTGGTAACATCAATGGTAACTAAAGTAAAAAAAAAAAAAAAACATGTGACTCTTCCATCAACTGACTCAAGTAGAAGAGAAGCCTGGCAAGATCTCAAGTGGGAGAGCTCATAATTACTACTCATTAACCTTCCTAAGCCTCAATCTCCTTCACCAGTCTAAAGACATGAAGGCCATCTGGGTGCGAAGGTACATGGCCGGAATCCCAGCACCTGGAAGGCTGGGGCAGGGAGATTATGAGTTTGAGGCCAGCTTTGGTTACATGGTGAGTTCAAAATCGTGAACTACACCATGAAACCCTGTTTCAAAAAAGAAACAAACCAGCAAAATAAAACCTTGTGGAGTTGCTGAACCGATTAGAGATGATGCACATAGAATTTGTGTGCCCAGCAGGCTCTCGGAATAGACAGCAATTATTACTATGATTGCTTTCAGAAGGCTGGCTCAGTCAGCAGAGCCCGAAATCCTGGATATGGCATGTTGTCTCATAGCATAAAATAGCAAGGAAGATCTCCTTCCATGTGCCATTTTAGTGTCTTCGTGGGTTCCCCAAAGCAGGGCCAGTCTTTTATCTACTTAATTTCACAGCTATTCATCAGTCATTTGCAAAACTATTTATGAAAACTACAGATGCAGCTTGGGATAACTCCTAAATTTGTTACCAACAAATGTTCTTGGGTGGCACCTTCACATCCTGTGGCTAAATGAACTCAAGAAGCACTAATTACTTTGAAGTTAATAAAGACTTTATGGGCTTCAAATAATTGGTGTTTGTTTGGCTGCTACAATTATAGTTACGATGGTCTCACTACACAATGTAAGCTGGCAGAAGTTTGTACCTTTTACAAGTTTTAAATCCCAATAGAATTGACAGAAAAAGCTATAACCACAAATCGGTTTGCAATTTTCCTCTTTCTTCCCAGCAAGTCCTGTATGGTTATATTATGAACCTTGCTTCACATAAACTGCTTGTGACTTTTATGGCCCTTTTGTGATCTAAATGGCTATCTCATAAGATATTCCATTGCAGCTTCTTTTTCAATTGCTTTTACTGTGAAATGCCCTTGTGGAGAGTTCTGGGGACCATTTCACACTCTTATGGTATTGATTTGCGAAACCAGATGATAGGTTTATATTTAAGATACAGTATTGTATATGAGCAGAGTGAGAAGCTTATGAAAAGCAGAGCCAAAGTTTCCATTGAAGAGACTTTGGTTATTGTTTGTGTGTTCTGAAATACAGTGAGAATCTCTAATCATCTTGGCATTCATTTCAGAATCTCAGCACATAGACATTGCACATGAAAAATGACAATTTGGTTTACTTACGAATTCCTTCCACGATACTGTTACATTCCAATGAAATTCAATGCTGAATATGTAAAAACAACATCATTTGTTCAGCCTGTAAAAGTAGGGAGTCTGGCCGGGATCTGTTACAGACATTTTTCATGACCCTTGTAAGAGAAAAGTTAACATCTGGCTGGAATGTGGGGTGCCAGCTACCTCTTGCACTGTGACTGTGTTGCAGATCAGTGTTTGAAATACAAATTAAGAGTCAGCACTATTTGGAGGCCTCTTACCTATAGTCCAGCCTACAGTTGTGTGGGATTTCATTCTATAGAGGGCAGTGGCATCAGTGCCTGGCTGAGTTGGAGTCTTATTGGGTACAGAGTGGGAACATGTGAGAGAGGGAGAGAAAAAAGGGGGAAAAGAAAAGAGGATGGTGAGGCAACAGGATGGAGAAAAAGAGGCATGTATTTTTGAAGAAAAGAAAAGATAAAGACAAGATATAAAAGAGGAAAGGTGAGCAGAAGGGAGAACAAAAAGAATGATTTTCTGTAAAAGTTGTTTGTATAAATAGGAAAATAATAGAGCTTATCAGCTTTTGCTGCTGGAAGGTTTCTTCCCAGATGCATTGCCTCTCTCTAAAGAACTCCCTAGTCACAGCATTAGAAGTTATTCATAAACGTCCAAGTTCAAGGTCCCATTTCCTCTTTTTCACAGAAGCTATTCGTTCTCTTGCTACATTGAAAAACATCTCAGGCACATGATAAAAAATGCTAACATTACTCAAAGTGGCACTGTAAAGTAAACCAATGATTCAAATTAATGAAACAAGTCAAACACAATTACCAGACAAAGCAAGGCCTTGGGTCTTAGGGTTAGAGAATCTTAAAATATGTGGGAGGAAAGAGGGCTGTGAGGAGGGCACCAGCTGAAGGCTTTGTGTACTTTTCAATTAGAGCATCGGGGAAGAATTCATAAGCAGTGCTTTCCATGTGACTCTGAGGCTTTTACTCTAAGAGTCACCCTATTAGTTCCACCAATAAGCTTCTGTTTGAGTGACAAAAATCAATGAATATGGATTGAAGTGGTGTGCAAGGTTCAATCACAGGGAAAATAGAGAGGAGGTCATTGCAATTTGGCACCACTCTGATGCGGGGAAGGAGTAGATTGCTGTGAACACCAAGCAAGATGGACCGTACTGCATCTCCTCTGTAATTATGAGCTATAAATTGCACTCGGTGTTCTCCATATGCTATGTCTTCATTTAGAAACTGTAGCATTCATGGGTGCCCCCATCTCATCTGTGCAATAAAATTGATTTCTCATAGATCCTTATCAAGAGTGACGAGTTCCCTTTTACTTTTCAGAGGAAAGGTGACTTGAATGACATGGGGACAATCTCTTGCCTAAACCATACCTTAAGGCAACCATTGTCATTTGTGGCTGGCTCATGGAAACTGTGTGATACTGAGCACAAGAATTTTCACTCACCCCTTTCATTTCAGAACAGAGCAAGTAAATAGAACTGTCAGGCTTTTGTGTGGCTGGTTTGCTTTGGTGAAAAGACACCAACACATACTTTGTTATTTTATTTTATGACCTAGCAAGCCTAGTACTAAAATGGGATCTCCAGTTCAGCTGTGATATTTCCCCACTCTTAGACTTCTCAGAACATACAGTTCATGGGAAGAAACAGAGCCCCAAGAGCAGACCAGCAAGACACCAGTTGCACCAGATCAGCTAAAGTGCGGTTGGGTTTTGCGGCCATTGTTCTAAAGACCTGCATCCAGCAAAGTCAGCAGATGTTTTCCCTGAGCTTACCATATGCCCCTTACGTTTATACATCCTGGATGCCATTTAACTCTCTTTTGCAATCCTCACAGCAATTATAAGAGGCATTATCCTTCTTTAGAAATAAGGAAACTAAGGCTGAGAAAAGTAGAAAAACCTGCTCAATCCTAGAAAGCTAACCATTTTTCCAATATATGTCTTCTCACACAAGCTCTGGAGTGCTTACCCCTGAGCCCAGATGTGGACTGCCCAGGCTATGGAAGATCACAGCAAATACACAACTGCATGATCCAGTATCACCCATTTCATCTCCATCACAGCCCATAATGCACCTTCTGTCATTATACCCATCTCAGTGGAGGAAATGGCAGCAAACGGAGCTGAAGCAACATAATCAAAACCACCCAATGAGGAAGTATGCTCCCCATAACTCCCTTGTATAGTAACTGTTTACTGGTAGTAGGCACCGGCTTTGGATAAGTTAGTTACAACATTCAAATTATTTTTCTGGTTAAGAAATATCTGGTGTTCTCATGATCATTTCTTTAACATTTGGGATGAAACAAGTGGATATTCTCATGTGTTCCTCTCAGACCATTCACTGACATAGCTGCGCATCCATAGCAGATAAGTGTTCATGCATTGGATAATCTTAGAGCCACATGTAGTTCCCCCTTGTTTTGATTCAGGAAGGGTACCTGAATGGGACAGCTGCTCATAAAATCAAACAATTAAAATAACCTGACCTAATATCTCACAAGTCTACTTTTTATCACTTGAGTTGGGTATAGTGACACATGCCTGTAATCCCAGCACTCTGTGAATCTGAGGCAGGAAGATCACAAATTTGAGCCCAACATGGGAAACTTGGTGACTTAGCAAAACTCCACATTAAAAATACAAAATTAAAAATGGCGACAGATGTAATACACTGGGAAGACCCTGGGTTAATCCCCAGTATGCAATCAGTTTTTCAATCAATGAAAGCTTTGAAAAAATCTAAGATACATAAAGAACACAGACTAGGGGCTGGGGAAAGAGCTCAGTAGAATAAGTCCTTGCCTGCCAAGTGCAAAGGCCTGAGTTCAATCCCTGGTCCCACAAAATAAATAAATAAATAAATAAATAAATAAATAAATAAATAATAAAATAAAGACATAAAGAACACAGGCAGAATTTTACAGAAACAATGAAAGCCCACATTACCTAAGGCTGTGGGAATGAGCAAGATGGTGTGTGTGTGTGTGTGTGTGTGTGTGTGTGTGTGTGTATGGCTTGATGCTAACATTTCTAAAGTGCTTCTGTACCACACTCTAATTGGACTCTATCTGGAAGCAGAAGCACTTGTGTTTCTGAGTTCCTCCCCACCTACCTTGACTAAACACTAAAGTTCCTGTAGGTGTGTGTGGTCTTCTCCTATAGCGTCTAGCATGGTAGAGATAATTTCCATTCAAGTGCCTTAAATCATATAGAATGCTTTCTTTAGAAATGGTACTAATTGTCCAAATCTATCCAGTTTCAAAGTCCCCAAAACTCAGCATTATTCACCTAGATGGAAAGCACAGGATATAGGTGAGATTCTAGAAGCTAAGGAGATTTGTTTTCAGTGACAGAAAGCTGGTATTTGATAGAAGTATACATATGTATGTGGGCCTGTACATGGATGCATGCGTGCATACACACACATGCATACACACCCAGAATGGATCTTCCACACATCTTACTATTATATTCTTCACATTAACTGATAGGCTTAATTAGTGTATTTGTAAAAGAGTTTTATATCTCAAGTTCCCATATTTGTCCTTCTATTCTAAGTAGAGTTGAATCTTATCCAAATCACATAAAGACAATTCAATTCACTTTTTAAAAAAATCAATATATGTTGGCTGTATCTAATGATTGTGCTGTACCTATGGGATTCTTTCAACTCTCCTAATATGTAGTACAGTTTGGACACATGCCCATGTTTATCACACCTCTTTGTTTTTTTTGTTCTTTTTTTTAACTTACTAGTAAGCTAGATATGATTTGGTATGCTTCCAGTTTGGGATTTCTGTAAATAGTCGTCAGGTTTAACACTCGTACACAGGACTCACAGCACCAAGCTGAACTTAGAAGCAATATTGAAGGATGTCTTTATTGGGGAAACCATCTCTTATCAAGATATTTTTAGTACTTGAAAAGCAACTCCTGGTGCCATATATATGAGGTGCAAAAGTAAACCTTTTTTATTTCCCAAATCAACAAAGCTTGATAAACACAATTTAACTGCCCCCAGTATAATTTATTCTATTACACAGATTCTGCCCATCATTGAATTTGGGCTGAAGATACAAGTTCCCCATAGTTATTATTTGAGTGATAGGATGGGTTTATTATCCAAGAAATGTCGGCGTACTTTACAAGAGGCACCTGTGCAACAATGAGCGCAGTATGGGCCAGAGGAACTTAATGCCTGAGCAGAGCCTGCCAAGTGCTTCCGCCAGCTTCCAAATCTGTCAGTGAGATCTGGCAGTCAGGTGCTTCCCATAATAAACGTGTTCCTCGGCCCACGGCTGCTGAACCCCCACAAGCCAATGAGCTGTTCTGAGTTTGAAGAGAGACAATCTACCTTGGCAAAGAGGAAGTGTGGTAATGAATAATGAAATCCATCTCTCCTATGCTGGCAAGGAGGGTGAGGGGGACATGGAGCTCTTCATAGGTGACTGGCTTTGAGTGTTAGGCAGAAGGTTGGAGAAAAGGGATGGTAAGTGGGAGACACAATTAATGGTGGTGTTTTAACCAAGAACATCCTAGTAACTTGGAAGACAGCAGGGATATATGAATGCCCATTCATAAATGCCACTGAGACAGCCCAAACCCTTGGCCGAATCATTCTAATATTTGAAAGGACAAATGTAGGGAGCCATTCATTATATATGAACTATTTTCATTTTTTTCTTTTAACAGAAAATATAAATGAGCAAGGTAAAATGAATTCATTACATTTTCAAAAGCCAAAACCATACTCTATGAGGACCAACTGGTGCTGCATTTGATTATTCTTTAGCCACAAATTAACACCTCTTCAGAGCTTCATGTTTTTGAACCATTGATTTTTGATAAATCCTGATTGGCAAATGTGAGAACAGATGTAGGTGCACCAGATGGTTTTCCCAGACATATGCAGGTTTAACTGCCAAACTTTGGGCCATCAAAAGCTGAGAAAATTAAAGAAATAACTCAGTTTTTTTTCTCCTGAGCCTGCAGGAGGGTAGTCTGACTAGTTCATGCACTGTGAGCAACGTAAGTCACTGAAAATGAATCACTTTTTCATCTTCCATGCCAAAAGAGACATAGCAAGGAATGAAGAAGAAACAGTGGTTCAAAAAAAAATATGCAGGAAAATAAGGAAAATACCCATGATCAGTTATTCAAGATTTTATGAGAAGATGCTTGAATACTTTGATCCAACAGTGTTTACAGTTGCAGCAATGAAAATTCTAATTTTGTGCTCTAATGAACACAAAACGATCCATACTCAACCTTGGCAAAACTTGCAATGACTGTGTAATTGAAGTGACTTTGCAGTATTAAAATAACTTATAAAATTATAGGAAATGGTCAAAACATAAGAACATGGATCAGGAAGCCTTAGATATGTGACACAGTAGCCACATTACCTCTCTGTTTTACAAGTGGCATGAAGAGTTAGCAAAATCTAAGAATATCATTCACACTTAACACAAGCATAGTAAAAGCCAATCCATCACATCTCAGATGCTCTGGCGTAAGACTCACACAATACAATCATTTTATTTTAAGTATTACTAAGTATCAAGTT
>PVKN010018196.1:0-16957 GCA_004027915.1 Capromys pilorides
GATGCTATTTGCCAAACACTTTTTACAAGAAAGTCGACTCTTATTGTTATCTAATAACAACTTTCAATTTTTAAGACAGAGAACATATTAGAAAACCATGCAGAAGAAAATATTTTCAATCTAATAGTCACTGAAATGTTTAGACTCATAAGATGTAGGAACAAATAGTGTGATTTGTGTTATTTTATAGACAACTATTTGTTGATTGATACTGAAAGTGAAGGATCAGCATACAATAGTTAAACCTCACAATTAGTCTCTGAATTGAGTCAACTCAGGCTGGCCAATTGGGAAGGCAGAAATTACTTTCTGCACAGTCATCCTGACACAATTAGAAGCATGAAAAAGCACACATTAGTAAGAAGAGGACGTGATGTCCCGCAAATATTCTTAACGAGCTTCCAATACTCTGACACAGATGCATCATTATGAAGTTACATAAAGACCGTTTTGAATCCGTAGGCAGTGCACTGGGGGAGGTGGGTGGAGGGAAGAGAGGAGGGACAATTAGGTGCCTCTGAAGTACAAAATAAGGAAATAACATAGTCAGCACAGTTAATTTATGAAAGCAAGACTCAACAGCTCTCAGGGCTGGCGGTAGAGGGTGTACTTAGGATGCACCAAGTCCTATGTGGAATCACAGACACCCCCAACCCCCACGCAGACACCCAAAGTAAGATCTAGATGAAAGTCATCTGAAAGAGACAGAGATTCTGGGTCAGCAAAACCCAAGTGCTATTTAATCAAGTGCATTAATTGCTCTAAAGAAAGACTAGCCCTGTGCGATGGAGGGTTGGTTATCCAGAGAAAGCAAGGAAATAAATCTCTAAGGCAGTGGTTGGTGGCACCAGCTCGATGCCAGGGTGTATGCTCTGACCAAGGAACTTCATGAGGATGTATCCTTTTGGCAGCTACATCCTTTATGTGGCTACAGAGACAGCTGGCTACAGAAACAAGAGGGCACTAAACTTCCACACTTTGCAATGAAACTACCTCTCACGGAACATGACACTGTGTGTGATGGACCACTTACGATCACAGGCGCACACACCTAAATCCCGTTCCTCACTACTCTGCCATCCATGAGAAGACTGCACAGCATATCCTCAAACTTACGTTGAGCCATCTGATCTACTCCGGCTTAAGATATGTGAGTGGAAAGAAATACAGCCCCTCTGGGTTAGATTTGGAAACCAGCACAAAGGCCTGCCATCATTCTCTGCTCTTTTGCTGGATCAGTCCCATGAAGGACGCAAGGTCCCTCCCACTCTGCATTCTTGAGTTAAGGTAGCTTACAGCCACATACTCCGTGCTCATCATGCACATAAGGTTTGGGAACAAATTGCCCTTGGTATATTTTAAAAATTGAGATTTTGGTCATCTGTAGTATAAGGTAGCCTACTCAGACACGATAAACTGAGGATTATCATTTGGCTCCCCTCATAATTTCCGTACCAACTAATAATAAACTGGTTCAAGAATAGGGACATTTGGACAGCTTAGCAGCTTTTACTTCATTGAAATTAATAAACGGTAATAAGCATCCATTCATCTCCATAAGTGTCAGGTGAGGTTCACTAATCTGAATTAGTGTCCCAGAATGTGATTGACTCTGGCGTGCTGCCAGCTTGGTGTTTTTGAACTTGACCAACAAATACATGACCCTGAAATTTCAAGTGCTATCTCAGTCCACGGTCCCCATTTTGAGAGTGGTTGAAGCCAGATGGCTCTTTTTGACATCAAATCCATGCCCACACTTATTTCTTAGAATTCAACACTGTCAGTGCTGTTTAACCTTGAACAATTTAATAGTTACGTATTTCATGCACTCTATCCGATAAACTGAGTCTCCGTGTGCATTTACTACACATAGCACAGATTGTCCTATGCATTCAACTCCATAATTCTCATGACAGCCATCTAAGGTCAATTCAAAGTATTCAATGTACAGATAGATGAGAAACCCAATTAAGCCCAATTAAGCAACATGCTTGGACAGAAAATATGAACTCAGAATTTTAACCAAGGGACACCGGCTCCAAGCCCTGAGCTCTTGATCTACTGGAAAGAATTTGACTGCATGTTCATAATGCAGGGAAGGGAGCTTTCTATATGCAATGATTCGGTAAACACATCCCTATGTACCCTCCCCCCTCATGGTACTTAATTTGATATACTGTGAATATATAATATTTACATTTTTCACTTTAATCATTAGCAAGAGTGAATTATATCCAATAATGAGACTAAATAGCATAATTCCTACAAGCCTAAGTGAGTCATATGCAATAATTTGTAAGACACACAAATAACTCTAGAGGGTGATAACTGAATATGCATTATGACACAAATCTGCTGGGATAGTTTCAAAATGCCCTGCCCTGACTCTGAGGTCACTGATTGATCTGTAGTAATGTTTCTTAAATACCAAACAATATGTGCACATCTCAGTAGCCACGTGTAGCTTTCACATATGGCCCTGCAGAAGAGGAGAGTGAAGGTGACTATGAAGAGATATAATCACATTGCTTTACCTCTGCTTTTCTGTGCCCCCGGTGTTCCCAACCTTGATGCCAGTGCTGTGAGAAATAGAGTAGAATCAACAGACGAGACGTGGGCCCCAGTGTAATGGAGGGCACAATGGGCACTTGTTAAATGTTAGTTCTCTTCCTGTTTCCTTCTGTATTAGTGAGGTCTGGTTAGGTCTGTGTAAGGATATCATGAACAGAAGTCTCAGGAGCTTAGAAATGCAAAGCTTGCTTCTCACTCACGTCATATCACTGCAGGTCAGCAGAGCACTATACCCAGAGTCCTTTGGGATCTAGACTGACAAGCTCAATATTGTGTAGCTCCCAGCTAGACAATAAGCCTCCTGATCCAAATATCAGGAAAAGAAATTCTTTGAGGGAAGCCAAACTGAATTTTCTATGTGTTGGCCTAGTAAAATATAGATTTTCTCCATAATCCAACAGCCAGAACTTGTTGTATAACTCTGGAAAACAGTAACAAGGTGAAGCAATTTAGAGTAGCAGATGAGTATAGCATTCCTATCTTTGAAATACCTCCTTTTTTCTTACTTATAAGACAAACCTAAATAAAGGATCAAGTGATGACAAACATTACTTGCAAGTGGAACCTCAAAGAGACCATTTGCAGGGTTCTGACAGCTCAGATTCTGGAGACCCTGGCCCACTGGATCATCTTCAAAGCAGGTTTAGTGCGGAGTGGGTAGGTATCAGTTAGGATTGGCAAAAATGAGCATGCTTCATTTTCCTCTTTTGAACCAACCGTCCAAAATGACAAGACTTTTAGAGCTGTTGTCTAGGGTGAAGTACATTGCTGCTCTTCCCTTTTGGTAGGTTTGTGTTTGTCCTAGAAAACAGTCAGCTAAAACCCCCAAAGTACAAGGTGGTAACAGTCACCTTAATTATTTACATATTTAGGTGAGTAACAAGACACATTTCATCTATTGGAAATAGGTGCAAAAAACTTCCCTAAGTAATAGTTTTTATATTCAGAGACAGGAAAGGGCAGTGAAAAGCTTTTTTTTTGAAACTGCTAAAAGAAAACACTAGAAAAAATTAAATCTATATGCACAGGCAAGAACTTGCTATATAGGATTCCAATAACAAAGGAAAAGGAGCAAAAATTATCAAATACCAGAACATCAAATTAAATACTTTCTGCAAGCAAGGAAACATAGTGTAAACAGATAAAAGGTATAAATGGGAGAAAACTTTCACTGGCTACTCTTCCAACAGAGAGTTGATATCTAGAATATACAATGAACTCAAAAAACATTAACACCAAAAGAAGCCTAATACCTAGGTCAATAAATGGGCACAAGATCTGAACAGACACACTGCGGGTTCTTCCTAGTATGTGGAATCAAAAATGATAACAAGCAAGTGGGAGGAGCCCACCATTAGATAAGAGGAAGGGATGGTGAAGGGAGAAGAGAGGACGGAAGGGGAGGGGTGATAAGGTGCATCCAGATGGACACAGTGAAACCCCAGCTGACACGTGAAGGTCTGGGGAGACCAGGTGAGAAAGATGACAGAGGCTAACAAAGTTTTCTGTATACATGTACAAATTTACCCAAATGAAACGCTAACCTGCAGGACCAATACATGTGAATAAAAAGTTTGAGGCAAAGTCTCATAGTGTCCTGTGAATGTCCCTGGAGTAAAATATATCGCAGTCACTACTCAAACTCATTGCCACCGACTTAAAAAACTTACTGCCCCAGGGAGAAGGAGGAGAGCTTTCGTAGGACCAGGCCTCCACGCAGCGGCTCCCTCAGTAGCTCCGTAGTTACTCCATATTTGCCTCGTGCTAAGCCATGAGTCAAGGCCTGGACACACCAAGGCACTCTGTACGCACTTGCGAGAGTTTCCTAGCCAGCCAATGTGATTCCTACGAAACTAAAGACAAGTATAAATTATGGGGCACGCCAGGAAGACGATATAGATTCTTCCTGGTGTGATCTGCAAAAGGAAAATAATCAAGAAATCTATAGCCTAAAATGAGAAACAATAGGGAAGTGAATAGAGACGCTTCTTACTTTCAGAAGAAATGTCCAGTTAGCATACTTGATTTCATCTACATAGTAGCTGCTTCAGCAACAACAACAACAAAGTATGAGAGAAACATTGGAAAAATGGTCTAAATGGTTAATCAATAGCAATTTGATCTTTTTCAGTTCTGGGTGTGCCTCAGATTGTCATTTTGTTTACTTGGTTCTAAAATATGCAAGTGCCAATGTCAATTTAACTCAGCCTGGGTTCGAGTCTCAGTAGTGAAATAAAAAAATAGAAAAAGAAATGGAAAAAGAAAGGGAAGAAGGAAAGGAAAAGAGAAAGAAGGAAGGAGAGAGAGAGAGAGAGAGAGAGAGAGAGAGAGAAAGAAAGCCACAAGGGTACCGAATGAAGGAAAGAGCTTGGAAAGTGAAAAGAAAACTTTATAAAAGTAATGAAAAAAATCACAGGACTTCAACACGTTGAGAGGAGAAAAGCCAACTGGGGAAAGGCGAGTGCACTGTAAATGAGCACACATGGGGCAGGAAGCATTTACTAATTTTCAGAAAGAAAATCACTGGAGCAATGTAGCTCATGGTAAGTGTGGATGTGGAGGATGGGCGAAAGTAGATCAAATCATGAAGGGGTTTGAGTGGCCAGATAAAGGAGTGAATGTCCAGTCTTGTGTCTGACTCCCCAACACCACAAGGGAACCCAAAGAGGGCTGCAAGAGCCAAAAGCAGGTCTTTTAGTTCCAAAATAAGGTGTTGAATTTCAAAAAGAAGGACCTGAAAAGCAGGCCTTCTAGGCTGAGCACTGGAAAGTCAGTGGGGCCGAGGAGGCGTCCAGTAGTGCCTACCACGCAGTGACTTCGCTGGAAGCGTGGTTGGAGCTGCATGTGCTTCTAGCTTCTGGCCTGTGTGGGCACAGGGAGGAGCTGATCTCCAGATGCAGCCAAGGCTGGAGAGGCTTTGGTGGCCGGCGAGCGGTAGGTGCGCTACTTAGGGTGGTGCACCGATGCAGCTGTGCTATGCTACGCTTTACTCTGCCATCTGGTTTTCCAGAAATAAGCATTGATCTGCAGAAGGATCACTCCCCTCCCCCAGAAACTTGCATGGATTTCTCTTTGCAGTACTCCTCTGCACATGAGCAGCGCCCAGCCCTGGCCAGACAGCTCTATTCCACTTCCCAGTCACCACCGCATTACCTTGGAGTGGAAAGTGGACTGGAAGCGAAGGAGCTACATGTGAAAGAGGCCTTTCACAGCAATTAATCTTAAGGGGACTAGATTCCTACAGGAGGCAAAGAGAAATGATTAAAAATTTCTGAGAAGTTGGTTTGAAGAAATAAATATTGGACTTTATTTGAGGTTCTAAAACCAGGGACGCTATTTAAAACCCAATCTGTGTGAGAAAGTAGACAACAGACAAGATTAGTGTTAACAAATTTAGAGAAATCTTAATCAGAATAAAAACTCTGAAGTCAGACAGAAGGGGTTCAGTGTCCAACTCTGGAATTTATCTGATCTGCAATTTTGTCTGAGTTCTCTAGTCTTTAGCTTCCTTGTCTGTAAGTGGAAATAATAATAATTATTTTACAGGATTTCTGCTGCTATGATTATGATTTTATCACTAAAGTACTTAACGTATCATTTAATACATGGCTTTGATTTCATCAATGGAAAGTGCTCTTATACTGTAAGGTGCAGTTATGATTTTACTAATCTTCAAACAGCAGGACTGTAGTTTGAACTCAGGAGAAAACCTGAAGT
Source organism: Capromys pilorides (assembly GCA_004027915.1). Taxonomy (NCBI): domain Eukaryota; kingdom Metazoa; phylum Chordata; class Mammalia; order Rodentia; family Capromyidae; genus Capromys; species Capromys pilorides. Next base: position 6,289 of record PVKN010018196.1, read on the forward strand.
GTGTGTCTCCCAAGTTCCACTATGATAAAGTGAGCCGGAGCTGGGCTCCTGGCAGACGGACTGAGAAATACCCTTAGTGAAAAGCTCAGGAGAATTTGACCCTGGCTTAATAACCTGCTGGCTTCTGCTCACTGCCTGCAGCTGATCCGTCCCAGTGGAGAGCAATTTTTTGGCCCTTGATGTCATCTGTTGAGGTTTTGACAGAACAACAACAAAGACAGCAGGACAGCAGGCTGCTGCAGGTCAAGAGCTCTACGTGAAGGCAAGTCCTGGGCACCAGACATCAAGTGACATCCGTACGTGCTTTGGAAAAATAAAAATATTATGAATTGAGTGAAGAGGCCAAGAAGCATCCACAGGCCTGGGGACAGCAAGGCACAGAGAACAGATCACATCTGCTTTTCTCCTCAGTACGTCTTCTACCCTACACTGTCCTGAAAAGCAGAGAAATGACCGCTAACACGGCTCACTCCGCCAGGTCTTCCAAATGCTCGCGGTGGGCCTGCCTCACCCACTTAATTCTCACTAGCTCTCTAACAGAGCTCTCTATTCTGCACGTTGCCAAACTGAGGCTTAGAGAGATTAAGACATTCCATGCAAGCTGTCTAAGAGCTGGGGGTTGCACTTTGCTGTGAAGGTAAACCAGCTTGCTGTACCTTACCTTGTGCTAGTCGACAAGTATCTTCTATATACCCAAGTGACTTCAGTGGTAAAGGTACCTAGCTACCCATAGGTACAGGGTTTTGTCTCCTACTGTTCTGCTTCTCAGCTGGGGACACACATATGCACAATGAATGGGGAGAAGCATTTTGCCTGGGCCCCATCCCTGGCTAAGGGTATTCATCTGAGTAGGAACAACCCATTAAGAAGATTATAGTTTAGTTTTTATTTGAACTTCATTGAGAAAATACATACTCAGAGCCACTAAGAACTTGTTACCATAGATTTAAAATTGGATTTGGCTCACATAAAGTCTGGGAGAATGAATGGCTAAAACCCATCAAGCTGGAATGGTTATGGCAGCGCAAGCCTAGGGTCACAGCTACAGGGGCTGGAGAGGCAGGTGGGAAGACGTTTGACCGTGGAGCCTGAGGATAACTGTGAACCTGGGGCCTTCCTCTCTCACCTGTGCGATACTCTGGTCACACCTTCCTCATCAGCTTGTGTTGATCTGAGTCTGTGTCTACTTGAAATACAGAATTAAAATTATAAGATAAGAAAGTAAAGTAAATTTTGAAAATAAAGTTTTATTTTACAAAATCTAAGTCCTCATCCCTGTTTCAGTATAGAAAATATAAAAGCCAGAAAGGTTTGCTTACTGGCTGGCTGGATACATTAGTAAATCAAAAATGACTAAGAGCTCTTTGAACGATACACAGAAGTAATTGTTTACCAATTCTTGAAGGAGGGGGCAGAAAGAAATCAGCAAGTCTGCAATACTGGGCTACTCTTGACACAATGAAGAGGACAGAAGCCAAAACATCAGCACCAGTGCCACAGCGAGACCTGAAGCCAGAGGCAGGTGTCAAGGACATGGTCTCGTCTTGGACAGAGAAAGAGGAACCCACAAGCTCTCACCTTGCTCGCTATAAGACCTGGCCTACGACAGGTCCTAACATGTAACTATCTGTTTCTTTCTCTCTTCTTGTATGAGGGACTAAACTCAGGACCTTGTGCTTGCCAGACTGGCACTTATGCTGCCGAGCTATTTCCCAACCCCTCAAAATGTAATCATTTGTGAAAGGTATTCTCTGGAACACTTCTGAGGCCTAAAGCAAGTGGAAACTTCACTCCTGGCCTTATTTCTCTCAGACTACTAAGTGCACCTCTAACTCATCGTGGTAGGATTCTGTGGTTTTTAAAAATTACAAAAATCTTTTCATGTGCTTACTCTCTCTAAAGTTTCCATACTGCCAGATAGCTGCTATCAGAGAACATCAGATAGGATTTTCTTTTCTCCTAATTCACTATCCTTGGTGCAATAGCGTGATATTTAGATAAGCTTCCTTCCCAGGGTCTACCTTCATAATTAAATCTCCTGGCTTCACTTCCCATGATAAGAAAATTTAACACTTTGTTTTTCCCTTGTAGATGTATAGTAGTTGCTAAAGGAAAACATGTAGTGTTCTGGGGCCTTTCCAAAAGATATTTTAAATAAACATGAGGTTATCTATCTGTCTGTATATCTAAAAATAATTTATAAAATAAGGTATTGATTTAATTTTGTACTCAAGAAGTACAGCATTTTCAGGCTAGAATACATTCTACTACAGAAGAGAAACACCAACTCTTCTAGTATCAATAAATGTTTAAATTTTATTATTTTACCCCATAGATTGTAAATGCTAAAGAATTTTCCTACAAAGTTAGCTGTATATAATCAGTGACAGTTTGGTTCACTTAAAAACAAAACAAAACAAAACCTACAATCAAATATATCAGGAAACACCAAGACAGGTAAACCACTATCAGAAGACTAGTTAACATAATTTCGCTTTAAGCAGAGGAACAACTCTTTTTACATAGAAAGCTTGTTGCTTGTATAGAGCCAATGTACAATGTATGCGGCTTTCTGAAACATTACAGCTGGCATAACCTAGGCTCAAGTCGTGTTGTAGGCAAATGGTTATACCACTTACTGTCCGTGGGATCACTTGCAAGGTATCTAACCTCTGTTACATCAGTCCCCTTGGCTGTGTTAAGGGAAAGATAAATTGTTCAGTTCAGTCCCTATGTGTTTAGTAAATATTGGTTTCAGTGTCATCCTCATCTTCATCAATATAACCACAATCACTACCATCATTTCTTCTTTATCATTACTGGATTCAAGAAGTGTAGCAGGCTTGGAAACTTTATAAAGAGAACTACTGACTTAACTCGACTGTCTTGAGATATTTCTGTTGAGTTCTGATATTTATTTTTAACTACCAGACAAAAGGACTATATATAAAAACCCCAGGGGATGTTAACCTTCTTGAAGTATGCTTACAGAATTATGTCATGGTGGGAGGGTCCCTAAGGCTCCTGACAAAGGACACAGATTTCCAGGATCTCAGAATGATCTGTCACTGGCTATGGAAGTCATACTGAGGGGAGAAGTGGTGGGCGTAAGACAGGCTGAGAGGCCCGGCCTTCCAGGCCCACTCCTTTGCTTACTTGAGATGTTCATGCATAGGAGCATAAGATACGATCACAGATTATCACAGTAGATTCAAATGTCAGCCAGGGATTCTTCCGGGCTCCCTGGACCTCTGCCTTTGATAGGGGCTCAGACTCTTCATGTAGTTCACTGTCCTTTAAAAAGTGATTTCCCGTTACCAAGCTATAAAACTATTTTCACTGAGTAGAACAAAGCCAATGTCCAAACGCTGATCATCTAAATATAAGAAATGGTAGACTGTGAGATTGGCAGATCTCGGCCATGTAGGATACTCAGCTTTAAATCTGGGATGATAATCTTTACATTGTTGTGTCTCATGAAGTCCATCTAGTACTTAGAAGAGCAGCTAACACTTGGTGAATTACTGTGTGCAGAGACAGCAGTCAGTAGGTGCCACGTCACGGCATAGAAAAGGCAGAAGAGACTTCTACGCCCCAGTGTCCCCTGAGAAATGCAAATCAGAACCACAGTGAAATGTCACCATACCTTCTCACTCCAGGGAGAAGGGATTTTATCAAAAAGGCAATAGGCAGCAAACGCTGGTAAGGATGTGGACGAAAGAGAACCCTATGTACTGTTTGTGGGAATGGAAATCAGTACAGTAGGGAAACCAATGTGAAAACTCAAAAATTACACTATCTCATAATTTGGCACTCTCTCTACTTGATATATATCTAAAAGAAGTCAGTATGTTCAGATATTTGCCTCCCATAATTATGGTGGACTATTTACTATAGCCAAAAAATGGAATCATCTTAGGTATTCATCAACTGGTAAATGGATACAGAAATCATGGCACGTACACACAACAGAACACTACTCAAGCCATAAAAAGACTGAAAACCTGCCTTTTGTGATATAGGTGGGATGGGAGGTCATTGAATTCATGGAATAAGCCAGACCCAGAAAGACAAGTGCCCCAAGATCTCGTCCTGTAAATCTGAGAAGGTCAACTTCTGTCAAGTTGAGGGTAGAGTGGAGTTTACTAGAGGCCAAGAAGAGGAGACAGATGGGGACTACATCGGGGTCACAAATGCCTAAGAAGTGCTACTGTGTCATCACACAGCACCAAGACTATAAATAACAGCTGTACACTGTACATTTCCATAAGATGGAAGAAATTACTTGAATTTTTTCACCACACCGACATGGTAAGTGTTTAACTTAATTCAAACATGAATAATGAATACATGAATCAGGACATCAAGTGGAAGTACTCCCGGAGGTGGACATCTGCTAACACCAGCATCCCAGGAGGCAGGGCTGAAGCACCAAAAGCTCAAGCCCAGCCTGGGCAATGGGAAACGTAGTGAAACTCTGTCTCAAAAGGCATAAGAAGCAAAAGGGCTGGGGATGTAGCTTAGCATGAAGACCTACCACCACCACAGTAGACCATCAAATGGCACCTTACTGGTACACAAAACTATTCTGTTGTCATGTATCCGTCAAAATTTTTAATTTAAATTCAAAGTGGTCTCCCTTGAACACGCATACATCCATCTCTGAAGACTGACAACCTTCCGGTCCACTGTGCCCTCAATCTGTTGGCAAGATCCCGCTGCAGCAGGAAGAGGCTTCCCGTGCTTGGTGTGGTGGAGCCAAAGAGAGCATGCGTGTGGGGCTCTCCGACTGATAGCATCACGTGCCCGTGCCCTCGGCTGGGGCCATGTGCCCTGTGGTCCAGGGGACTGCAGAAAGGAGAGCAAGTCCCAGACAGCGGGAGAGATGAGCGGCATGAGGGGATGGGGGGGAGCCTGCTTTTATCTGAGTTGTCTTTCTTTCTTTCTTTTCTTTTCTTTTCTTTAATATATTGGAAATTGAGCCTAGGAGCACGCTATCACTTAACTATATCCCAGAACATTTTTTTTTTTTAACCTTGAGACAAGATCTTGTGAAATTGTCCATTGCGGGATTGCAAGTGTGCACTGCTACAACTGGCTGAGGACATACTTTGACCTGAAAATGCAGTGTTAAAATCAAGTCACCCTCCTCACTAGAGTAGCTGCTCGGAGACTGCTCCCACGAAGAAGGCCCGAGGTCCTGAACGCCGGCCAACTCCCGGAACGGAGGAACGGAGCACCTGCGAGGAAACTAACCCAGGCAGATGGCTGCAAAACGTTAGCGTCAGGGCTGCGTCGTCAAGGCGAGCCGGAGCCAACGCCGCGATCCACATGATCAGATTCAGGGATTTCATAGGCTGGAGCCTGACGAACGCCATGATCCCTGCTGGGGTCTACACTCGGCAGAACCAAGCCACGGATGGCAGCCCTGAGACAGAGCGAAGAGCAGACGCTATGCAGAGCCATGGGTGTGAATGCTGGCACCGTACCCAGAGTCTCCCGGAGCATAGCTGGGTTTCGAGCTGAACTCACTGTAGAAACTTCCAGAACAGCCTACCGGCCTCTGTTTTCACCCAGTCATATTACTCTTTCCTGTTGAAACCCTCCAATGGATTTGCATTATCTTGAGAAAAATTTACAGAATCTTCATCTTCCCACTTTTTTCTCTCATAGCTTTTTTCTGCCTCTATCATCATTGAAGTGCACATACACACACACACACACACACACACACACACACACACTCATGGAAAGAAAACGGTGGTGGCTTCATGCCTTTGGCCTAAATTCCTCCAATAGTCTGAACTGTTCCTTTGCTACTTGACCAGTTGTCTGTTCTTGGGCAAGTACTTTGCCTCTAATTTCCCTGCCCTCTCACTCAATACACAGACAGATAACAGCATTTCATACTACCATGTAGATGAAACAACAGGTATGAAACAGGTTTAGCATATAGAACATGTGCAATTACTATTATTATCTCTTGCTTAATTTCCCTATAGGAAAGATACAAATAAATTGCTTTGAGGATTCAGAGGAATTATTATACTCATTTTTAAAACATATAAAACATGAAAATCTTAAGACATTAAGTGACTTGCCTGAAGTCACACAGCTAATAAGCGCAGAGATGGGGCTCATTCTGAGCTCTCCCAAAGAGCAGATTATTGTCACTGTAGCTACGCCTCGTGGCCTCTGCAGTCCCAGAGTTGGGACTCAAGATCCTGGAGCCAAGAATCTATTCTACCATGCAATCATAAAAGCAATACGTTCTCAAAGAGAGATAGGGACACAGGAGTTAGAGATCTGGAAGGCCATTAGACTCTGCTTGGGGACACGTGCTGCCTCCAAAGAAGACTCCTGAGGAAACCACAGAAATTTTAATTCAAGCAAAATGATGAGCTCATTTGCCCTCTGCCTGGCTCACATGCTGCTAATTAGAATTCTCATGACATGAGTTCAAGAACCACGAAATTCACATTAGACATATTTATTTTTTTGCATAATGAAATATGTCAACCTCTGTTGAAATTAAAGTAACTAATCATCTCTTACCAGTGACACTCAAATGTCACCACAGCAGTACTGAGTGTCAGTTTTGTTCAAGGCCTTCATATTACCTTGAAGTGACAGCTGGAAGCCACCTAGGTTCCTCGGAAGGAGATTTTAAAAGGTGTCCACTGGTTTAGCTACAGCTTGTAACCAACTGCCTGCCCAAAGTTCCGAGATACCAGAGGGCAGAGGTAAGGCACTAACGGTGGGAAAGTAGATGACTCTGCATCATTCATGAGAAGATATTTATTTTTCCTATGGGACAGTGCTCCATAGAGCACAAATCCAAGGGTGGATTTGTTTAGTGTTGGGAGCTGGTCTATCCCCTGCCTGCCCATCTTAGTGTGCCTCTGGCACCAGGCTAACAGAGAAAACCAGGGCTAGTCAACATTTAGTACACTGTGAAAGCATCTTTGTGCATGGAAAAGATTTAACAACTTTCTCAGAAATGCTTACATTGTGATTCTATTTTACTGCACCATCATTCAGCTGAGCCACAAAAGGGCTTTGTAACAATTATTTATTAACTTAGTTGAGTTCAAGATAAGGGGTTCGTAGGATCCAGCTACTAGAGGAAAGCACATGGTGGGGGCACAGAGAAGGAAACCACAGTCCCATTTGTTATTGGGAGGTAGATCTTCAATTTGCTCTGCTCAGGAGCTGCCCAAGAGACTAACACAGCACACTTGTGGGTGTCCCTGGCGTGGCTCCCAAGGGCGGCGTAGCAGTGGCTCCTTCACCCGCTCCTTCCTCTCACTCTGCTTCGTGGGGCCCATGAACACCAAAGCAGGTCCTTGGCCACGACGCTTCTGCCTGGAGTTAGCTGACTGGCTGTGGACTGAGCTGTCTGAAGCCATGACCCAAACTAAATCTGCCTTCCAATTTTGGGAACTGGGCACTGTGTCTCAGGGACACAAAGGTCACTGACACACCAGCCCCATGAAACCCACTGTTGGGACCACCACAAGCAACAGCAAAAACACTACCTCCTTCTTCCCTCTGTTAAGGAAATAATATATCACCATAATACCTGATCACCTTATTTATTCAAGTACTGGTCCAAAACAGAAAATATTAGCAAAACAAAACTGGGCATAAATATAGGTTTTAGTCAAAACACTAAGGCAATAACCTCTTGTGCCAAAAGAAAATCCTACTTTAAAACGCTGCATCTGTGATACGGCGTGCCATCCTGGCCCTGTCACTGGAGTGTACTAATACAGTGACTGAGACTGGGCGTGGTGGTGCACCCCTGTAATCCCAGCATTTGGGAGGCTGAAGACAGGAAGGGTCACTACAAGTCCATCTGTGTAATGAGACCCTGTAGGCCCTGTACTAAATACATTTTTAAAAATCCCATTATACCTGTGATAGTCATTACCAAAAACTTATAATCTCTTGCATTCCTAGAGCATGTAAGAGTTTTCAAAACACATACTTTTTAAATACTTTTTAAAAAAAAAAGTTTTTTGAGGGGGGAGGGTCTACAGGGTGTTCAGGGTCTCACTACCAGATCAGACTCATAGTGATCCACCTGCAAACCACATACTTTCTGATGTACCTACTTTCTTAATCTCTCCATGTGTAGCATTCTATTCTTCATCTTACAGTTGTAGATATAAGGCAGTTAAAAACAAGAGGTTCATATGAAAATACATAAAGGAAATCGAATGCTAGCATTCAAAGCAGGGCTACTTTCTTCTAGAACACTACAGGGTATGTTGCTGACGGTCACATAGGTGACCAGTATCAAAGCTACACTTAGAACCTACATTTTGTGATTCCTCATTAGCCTTTAGTAATTTATTTAAATATAAGTGTTGCTCTTTTTTGAAATTTTTAACACTGTTTTCCAAACAGTAAAGTGGCTAAAGTTTGGAGCAGGTCATCTCAAATCTGACGCTGAATCCCAGTCCTTAGCCATCCGGGAAGCAGTGCATTGTAAGTTTTTGAGCTGCAGTTCCTGTATCCATAACAGGGCAAAGCGCGTGCTCCCCTCCCCCACGCCCCAGGGATGGTCAAAATACCCAACACCCAGAACTAAGGAAGGAAAGGCCTGCTTAGTTCACAGTCAGTGGAGGGTTCAGTCCACACGTGGCTAGCCCTGAGGCAGAGCTGCGCGTGGCAGAGGGCAGCAGCTCATGGCGGCAGAAGACAGAAAGAGCCAAAAGGGAGGAGCAGCAGCAGAGAGCAGGCCTCTCTCCCTCCCTCCTACTGCGTTCAGGATCCCTGCCCCAGGGTCGGCGCAGCACTGGATCCTAGCACTAGATCATGAATGAATTACAAACTCTAGAAGCCGCCGATAACTGATGAGACTGGAGAGTTAGATGGAAACAACCATAACAAAGGGCTAAACCCAGGATTTGAAAGAATCCCTTATCATGATTGATTTTAGATTGTCTGGGCATTTAGGAGAGTAATAATTGTGTAGCTCAAATTTCTATATAAAACTTGGAGTGTAGTAGAGACTCAGACATACCACCACCCGAAGAAACTCGGCCCAGGATTCTCAGATGGAAGACGCCCTGAGGGACACCGCTTGCTCCACCCAGTACAAGCACAAGGCCAGGCAAAGCCTGCAGACCCAAAACTGTGATGGACCCAACTGAAAGCTACACTCCGAGCTGACAGATTCCTTGGATGAAAATGCTTCACTAGCTCAGTATAAGCAAAGATGAGCAGTTATACTTTCCTTAGGAGCCTAACTTTGGCACTAAATAGAAACACTGGCCAAGTTAGCAAACAGGCAGATATTTCTACGGTTAATATTTTCTTTAGTCCCATCTATCTCTCTGCTTCTGTCCCTTACAAACCTACTTGGACATATGTGTGCATCTGTGTACACATGTACACATACAAACACACACACACACACACACACACACACACACACACTTGATTTTAAACTGCCAGCATGTTTAGCAAAGAAAATGTGGGCCCCCGAGGCATAAAACGCAGAGCTAGATTAGTATGATGAGCTGTAAGAGGCTTGTACCAACAGCCTCCAACATTGCCAGTTTCACCAGTAACCCACTGCAATTATGGAACGTTGGACTGTGTATACAACTACTCCCTCTTTGTGCAAAGAGAAGAATTTTTTTTTTCCTTCTACTAATATGGATTAGAAAATTTATCACGTCTACACCCTGTGCTCTGTAGAACTACTATGAGGACAGCAATATTCAATGTGTCAATTATTGTGAATGTACTACTGTGTTTTGAAACTATCATATTGTTATTTCTTATTACAAAAAATAATAAAAAAGAAAATGTGGGCCCCAGGCCAGAGCCCTGTCCCTCCTCCTGTTTACATAGAGTCTCTGCCCCTCACAAGTCATGTGGTTGGGGGCGAGTTTGCCGGTCACTCATTCATCTGTCTACTCAGGTGGTGCGATTACTGATGATCTCTGTGCCAAGCACTGCCATGTTTTTCGTGGGGATGCAACAAAGAATAAGTCAAGTTGTACCCGTCTCCAGGAGGTTATATTTTAGAGACAGACAAAAATGCATATAAAAATACCCAGAAGAGAGTCAGATTGTGACAGTGGAAATATAACAAATATGGTCACAGGACAGAGTGATTTGGAGAGGGACCAATAGATGATGTGGTTATAAAAAAGTATTGCCAGAGGAACATTCTGCTCTGAGCTCCCCTCCTCCCTGATTAGATCTCTGGAAAGGATCACTGACAGCTCCCAGCGAGGGACGCAGGGGATTTCTGCACACGCAGGTGACAGCTCAGCCAGGGCTCCGCAGTGGCAGGAAAAGTAAAATGGCTTTGGCTAAATTAAGGGGTGAAAACAGGAATTTGTGGTTGGAAAAATTGAGTAGTTTGAAAGTCATTTCAAACATGGGCGAATATTGTAATGCCTCAGAGTCTCGATAGAAGCAGCACTTAAGATCTTTAGAGGGCGTTTTCCTGTCCCTGTCTTCACACAGTCTGGGTCAGAAGTAGGAGGTTTATTCACCTAAATTCTCTGCTCACAGCCAGTTAGAGCCTCAGGAAGTGGCCCTACCCACTGAACTGGAAAGGAGTCAGCGTCAGAAGCCAAGTATCCATTCTCTCTTACTTCAGAGAGATTCAAGGTCCAGGGTACATTAGGACATATATATATAT
>PVKN010018197.1:0-16950 GCA_004027915.1 Capromys pilorides
GTAAGATTCATGTGACTTTTCAACTTGCATAAATTCAAAATCATAACTTGTGCTCTGAGTCAGTTCTCCAGGTAAGGCTAGTTCTTTCACTAGGTTTACAAATTCATGAGTATACTCTTGTCATTGAATAGTTCAATCTAACCTACAAATTCAATTCTAATTCCTTGGTGCTTTAGCCTCTTTCCAGGCTGCTTAAAGGCTAGGTTTACCTTTCCTGAAACAGAGTCTCCATCATAGAAGAGGTAGTGCTTTTCTACTTTGCCATCTTAAGTTTTCAACTCGGCCATCTTCCTTGTTCCATGGTTAAGAACAATATCTCACAAATAGGACCAAAAAAGCCTCTGAGAAAACTCATTGTCAGCTGCCGCCTCTGCCCCCCTCCCCCCCGCCCCCCCCAGCTCACTCTTCCCTTAGGAAAACTCAAGACCCGGATCCCTCCAACTGGCACCTTGCGACGTGATCTGGGCGCCCGGCGCCCATGACCACATTTTTCTCTCTACCCTTCCCCTGCACCAGTCCTTCTAAATTTTATTTTAATGAGAAAGAAATAATAATGAGAGTTTCAAAACAGGTTAGTAGGACAGTTACAATAATTAATACAGTGCACATTGTCTTCATAGTTTGAGTTCTTTCCATATTCTAGATATTAATACTCTGAGGAATAGGCGGCAGATATTTTTCTCATTTTGTAGGTTGTCTCTTCACTATACTAATTATTTCCTTTGCTATATAGAAGCTTACTAATTTGACATAATCTTATTTGATTGTTGCTGTTATTTCTTTCGCAGTGGGAGTTCTGTTCAGACAGACCATTCCTGTGACTCTGAGTGTTTCACCTCTTTTATTCCCCAAGTAGGTTCATTATTTCTGTTTTAATGTAGATCTTTCATCTCTTTTGATTTTCCTGTAGTATATGATCAGAGATATGGGTCCAGGTCCAGTCTTCTGTACATAGATAGCCAATTCTCCTAGCACTATTTGTTGAATAGGCCATCTTTCTTCCAATATAAGTTTTTGGGCCCAGTGTCTGAGGATGTTTCTGCCTCCCCTGTTGAATCACATGTCTGTGCCAATACTGTGCTAAGGTTTTTTATATTACTGTAACTTTATAGTGTACTTTGGAAGTCTGATATTGTGATACCTCCTGATTTCTTCTTGTTGCCCAAAGTTGCTTTTACTGTTTGAGTATCTTTTGTGTTCATGTAATCATATATATAATTTTATTTTTTTTTTGAGGCATTGGAGATCGAACTTGGGGTGTTGCACTTGCTAGGCAGGTGCTTGTGCTGCAGAGTTATATCCCTGGCCCTGTTTCCATATAATTTTAGGATTCTAGCTCTGTGAGGAACGTTGTAGTCCTTCTATACCTGTTTTCAGGGTTTTATTATGAAGGGGTGTTGGATTTTGTCAATAGCTTTTACTACATCTGTTAATATTACATGGTTTTTGTTCTTGCTTCTGTTTATGTAGTGTATTACATTTATTCATTTGCATGTGTTACATGATCCTGAAGCTCAGGGATGAAACCTGTTACATCATGATGTATGATTTTTTTTAACTTTTATTTTATTTTATTTATTTTTATGTATTGATGTATGATTTTTTTGATGATGTGTTGCATTCTGTTTCTTAGTATGTTATGGACTGTTTTTGCACCTTTGTTCATTGAGGAGATTGATATGTAGTTCTTTCTTTTAGTTGGGGTTTTTGGGGGCCAGAGTGAGTCATGGTACTCCTAGTTGCACACACTGAACATGACTGTCCCATCAGGTGGCTTTTACCACTAGTTTTACAAATGGGTTTAATCATATCTATTGATCTTTTTACTAATAAAATTAATAAAATCTATAAATAGACTAAATCTAAGTAGTTGCTTAAATTTCAGTAATTACTGTCCAAAAATAAATATTAATATTTTTCATAACAATTGAAGATATTATATAAATATATTTACTTCATTAAATTTATTCATATTTGTGAATTTCTTTAAAATGTTTAGTACATAAAGGCAGCTGATTTGTGGAGTCCACAAAACATCATAGTGTTTTCAGCTTTATAATGTGGCTATGGTAGCGTCCCTTATTTCACATAATTTTTGATGACATTTTCTACATTGCTTGCCTGAATTTCTCTAACTCTAAATAACCTGGTCATAGGTTATTAGGTTATGAGTAATTAATTTTCTAAATTTTAACATGGAAATCTTATAAGTAACCCATTGTTAATGCATATAATATGCATTTACAACTGTTGCACTGTAAATTGTATTGCAGTTTTTACACTACTTTAATATCTTCTTTAATGACATTTGGTGCACTAAATCAGCTCCTTTGTTTGCATTATTGTATTGGTGTCCAAGCTGCCCATTGGAGCAGTCAGTCCAGATCAGAACCGTGTGGAAGGAAGTGTGAGACGTGACCCATCACACATCTGTTAGTTGGAGAGTTGCACTGATTGTGACACAACCACACCAGGGTCACCTTGGCTGATATTCTTTCAACTTTCAGGCAGCGTCTGATGCTGTCTCTGTTTCTGGCTTGGGAACTGTCCCTCCCTGGTGTGATGATGGAATTGGTGGCACGTTTGCTAGCAAGCAAGGGACAGGGCACACTTGCGTTCCTGTGGGTCCTTGCTAGGGATTTTCAGATGAGCTCACACTCGACTGTGCAGACTGCAGGAGCTTCAGCCAGTCGTCCTTCAGCAGGAGTGTGCATTCCTTAGGGCATGAGTGCATGCCTGTGGGGTCTGAAGTCCCTGTTTGCTGCCATTTATCCTCCTCTACTCAGAGTGTGTATGGCATGCCCTTCTCTTAGGTGAGTGCTAGCGGAGTCTGCAGTAGAAAGCAGCACTCACAGGTGGAAAACTGCGACTCATTGCCATTTATTCTTTCTGTCCAGGGTGAGGGTGTGGGGTTCTTCTGCCCTTGATGGGAGCTGTTGAGTCTTGCTAAGCATGCAGCATTCCTGGTGTTTGGGTTAGTGGCTTGCAGCAAGGGGGCTGGTGTGTCTCAAATCCAGGATCCTGGTCTCTGCAAGGCTCCTGGCTCCTTCCCACCCTCCGGCTATATACAGTGCTCTCCTGGGAACTGTGCTGCGGGTGGAGCCAAGACCAGGTTGACCTGCCTGTGCCATCATTCTAACTCGTGCTCTAATCCAGGGTGAAAGATATCTCAACTGCAGGGTATCTGTGGTTTTTGAGCTCCTCTTTGGTGTTGCATCCTGTTTAAGTCAGCTGTGTTAGAATCCGAACTGAGGTTTATGGAGTATTTGGGATTGGTTTTCCCGTAGCTGCTTTTGGTGGGCATATTAAAATCACTATGGTTTCACTTTTAAAAAAAGTATATTCTTTAAAAAGTATGAACTTAGCCTACTTACAAAGGGACTGCTGTAAATTAAACATCAAATCATTCTTTTTTTGATTCAAGCACCACAGATCATGTTTTTATTTGGTAGAGAGACAGTGAAGATGGAAATGTCCTAGTTTCCTGTTGCAGGGCAGATCAGAAGGAGTGCTGGTGGAAGGAGGGCATTTCATCTTGATGTGGATGTGCTTCTGACCTCTGCTTCTGCTGTTTCTGTCTTGGCTGCCTTCTCTATTCACCATTTGCTTCCTCCAAGAATGAGAATTGCAGTTTGTGAAGGTACAAGCATTTATTCCAAGATTTGTGAATGGGAGACAGATGTACAAGTCAAGGCTTTATGGCCAAAAAGCATGGCTTAGGGAAAAGCCAACTAAAGGAATCCTTTACAGAAAGGAACCAATTCCTAGGGTTCTGTGTAGATATTCTTTACAACTCTTTGGTTGAACAGTGAATGTAGATTGCTGGTTGAGCAGCACTCCGCTGGCCTGCATGAGGCCCTTGGTTTGACTCTCAGCACTGTAAAGCAAATGAAGGAGGAGAAAAAACCTATGAGTACCTGTTTACCTCTTCTCTGTGCTTGATACATGATCTCCTACATCTTCTGCAGGATCAGCTGTTCACTTCCAGCTGCTGACTGCTATCACTATTTAATACCTCAGGTGCTTTTCCTACTAGCTTCTGTTAAATTAACTTTCATACATCTCATTCATGCCATCGCCACTCCCTGATGTGCCTTCTCACCAGCGTGTTCCTTTCCCAGTCCTAACCCACTGTAGTTCATGGCTTCTTCATCATCAGTGATGAATGGTAAGCATCTGCACTGTTAATTTACCAACTAGCTTCCTTTACTATTACCAGGTTCTTTCTCTTTTTTGTCATTTTCTAGAAACAGCCTTAATTTATTGTATGCCAGGTCCTGGGTTACGCTTCCTATGTCCATTGTCATCAGTTTATGAAGTAGGTTATATAGCTTATTTTTCATAACAATTTGTGGGTTAGGTCCACACAGTTAAATTGATGTGCTATCCAAATACAAGGAAATGGTAGATCACTGATTGGAAGCTAAATGACTTTTTAAAAAGTCTCTTTCCATAAACCTGCTTTCACCTGGCATATAAAGAGGGTCCTTCACTGTTTGATACCCAACTGCTTGTTTTTCTGGGTTATTTTACTGTTTTTTAAGGGCATGTTAGAGTAACCATGTGTAAAGAGTTCTGATCCTGTAAACTTGATCATGCTCTTCTATGCCTCTAAGCCTTTGCTGTCACTTGGTTCCTTTGGTTTATCTTTTTCAGAGACCATTGCTATGTGGTCTCTTCCACTACTGCCACCACCATCTCCAGGGAAGTGCTGCATGTGTTGTTGGGTTAAGATGGTTATTCTCTATACTTGAGGGGGATGTGATCTCCTTTGAGGGTGACACATTAATTTTCTAAATTTTGTTAGTCTTAATTGTAATCTGGAACTAATAATTTTTTTTTTTTTTTTTCTACTGGGAATCAGACTTAGGACCTTATACTTGCCTGGCAGGTGCTGTTCCACTGAACTTCATCCCCAGCCCAAAACATCCTATAATTATGATAAGACACATGGCATAATTTATACCCATGCTGACAGAAGCTGTGACTGTGAAGTTAGTCTTCTAAAGTTGGTCATATTTGGCTTATTTATGCATATATAGGCTAAACATTTGTTGAAGGCTTATGTTAGATGCTGTGGAAGCTGGTTGAGATAGAGGGAAGCACCCTAGGGGGAAGAGCAGAATGATTTGAATTGAGGCAACATTTTTCTGAAGGTAGGGTCTGAAAGAAATACACCAGTGAGTTGATACCATGAGTTGTAATAAAAGCATCTGACTCTCAGTAAAAGGTTTGCTACTGCTCTAGCAGAGTGTTTGTCATTTGGTAGGAAGTTATTTAATATCCATTTAAGTAAGTGAAGGAACAATTTACTAGTTATAAGTAATAAAAAGTACAAATTTAGATGTTAGGATGTGATGCTTTTTATTTTATACTGACTAGCTTGTAACTTGAGAGATAAAGTTCAAAAACCAAACTATTTTATGGTAATCTGCAGAAATTCTTTCCTTCAGCATGTGTGCTGTAATCAGTATGAAACATTGTGTGTGATAACATTTTTTGTTGTAATTTTTAAAAACTTATTAAACCTCCCCTAGAGCTGCATTTTGTTTTGTTAATGAAATATCCCTCAAAATGGGATTTTTAAGATATTCTTGCTAATAAAATGTTTGTGAAGAGTGTTTTTCTCCTTTACATGTTCATTTTATTGTATTATCCTCTCTTTAATGTAACTCGCCCTTACCCTTCATCCTCCACACCTTTTGTTTTTGCAGTATCTCTTGCTCCTCCTCCTCCTTCCATCCTACAGGTAACTCCTCAGTTACCTTTAATGGGATTTGTGGCCAGAGTCCAAGAAAATAGTAAGTTTATGTCTTCTTTATGCTGTAGATCAGATTATAGGCATAAAATGTCATTGATACATGATTGAATAGTCATTCATTCACTAATATTTCAGATATTTGAATAAGTCAGTGTCTGAATGACTAATGGGAAAGACAGTTAGGATGAAATTTTCTCCTTTCAAAATAGCTTTAAATCTGTTAGCAGCTAGGTTGTAACTCAGTCATAGAGTGTGTGCTTAGCATACATGAGTCCCTGGGCTTGATTCCTAGCACTAAAAACAAACAACAATAAAAAGGGAGGGGGAACATCCAGTTATAAATAGGAGCAAGTGTAAATGCATATATGAGACTGCCAGTCACATTTGAGGAAATCCACTGCGATCCCCAGGCAGCCCTGTTTTACTTTTGGGCTGTCCAGAGCCCTAGTAGTCTAGTTTTGTGTCACTGTCCTATGTTGGGGTAGTATAGGTGCCTGGCAGTTTTCCTCCAATCCATGGTGTGGTAGGGCACAGAGGTCCAGCCCTACCTGTTTGTCCCCATAGCCCTTGCAGATCGGCAGTTAATTTATCTAGGTTTCTAGTCTGCTGCTGAAGCCTGTGTAATCAGATAGCTCATTTTCTTGGCACACTGATTCTCTTAAGAGAAGCAGTACAGAAGCTCAGGAGATATGTATCTCCAGATCAAAGAGTCCTGTGTCAACATGCAGTGAGGAACTGTAGTCACAGAAGTGAGGGAGCATAGTTCATGTAATGGACAAATATTCTTGTGACCTGTTTACATGAGAGACCATACCATAGTCATCGAGTTACATGATGGGTGTGGAGTCTGAGCAGAGGGGTTATAGTTGACCCTTGAATGACATAGGTGTGAACCACTCACTTCCACAGTTTTAACCACTTGACGGCTTACTCTGAATGTCACTTGGACAGCTCGTTGCCCTGAGCATTACTTGGGCAGATGTCATTTCAGCCAGTTGATTCTTGTATTGAATGGCTTTGACAAAAATTATTATTGTTTCATTTCCTGTTATATTGAAAAAATTAAAGATCCAATTTTTGGTCATTGTATATTTAAGTAATTGAACTAGTAAGTGGTTAAAAAACTCATGTGTCCCAGAAATAATTTTAAAAATTCAAAAAGATATTATGTCATGCATACACAAAATGCACAGTTGATAGTCTTTATTATCATTTACAAAAAGTTGATTTATTTATTTATTTTTTGTATTTAGGACAGGGTCTACAGGGTGTACAGGGGTCTACAGGGTCTCACTATATAGATTGGACTCATAGTGAATCTTGTTTTCAGCCTCTTATGCGCTGGGATTACAGGTGCAGCGCTATGTTCAGTCTCACTTGCTGTCTTAGCATGCCCCAGGGGCAGGGCCAGCACAGCAGACAGTATCAAACCCCAGCTACTGTGGTTTGCCTAAGCAGGCGTTTTAGTCTGCTGAGCTATCAAGCCAGCCCCAAAAGATTAAAATTTACTAAAACTTGAACATAAGAATACTCATAGACCACACATAGCACTATGTGCTGTTGGGAGAAATGTAAAGAAGCATGAAGATACATGCTAAACTGTGTAACATTAACTCTGGTAATGCTGCATTATCTAAGGTTTCATAATTGCTTCCTGTTGCTATTATGAGCTCAAGTGTCTTGAAGTTTTCACTTAATTCCTTGTGTTGGGTTAATTGTGTGAACACTTACTCACTGTATATTACAGTAAAAAGTGATCTCATGATTCTCAAAAGTTTTATAGAATGAGTTGTAATAAAAATACAAATATATGAAAATTCTTTAAAGAATTACTATGGTAAAGGACACATCCATTTATCACCCTAAAATATATATCCTCCCCTTGAACACACATCCCATTGTCTTTGCCTCTGTCTGAAGCAGCTCTGGAAGTCCTTTTTCATGAATGTCTTTGTTGTTATAACTGCTTCAATGTCCTGAATTAACAATGTTTATTTACCTTGTTGACTTTGGATGAGACTGCAAGTCCTACATGGCTGGAGCCAGTGAAGTAGGTGGATAAGGATGCACCATGATGTTTTTACAAGCTGCCTTTTCAGTGGCCGGCACTCACTGCAGGTTCTCTCTCTCTCTCTCTCTCTCTCTCTCTCTCTCTCTCTCTCTCTCTCTCTCTCTCTCTCTCTTTCTTTCTTTCTTTCTTTCTTTCTTTCTTTCGGTGGGGGGGTATTTAGTACAGGGTCTATTCTCACTATACAGATCAGACTTTAGTGATCCTCCTGTTTTCAGCCATGCCCAGTCTTCTCACTGCAGTTTTGATGATACATTGTAAAGACAGAAAAGGGAACTCCAGAACTGTTTCAGAAAGTGGCAAGAATGATGGAACAAATAAGTGTGTATGTGTGAGGGTGTATTTTGAGGACAATTAGTGGCAGAGTGTTTTTTGTTGTAATAAACTTAAAAATACTTCGATCACACCACATACACAGAATACATGTTGACTGTTCCTGGTTAAGCTTCCTACTTATAATAGGCTGTTTATTATAGATGAATTTAGGGGAGACAAAAGCTATCTGCATAGTTTTGATTGCTAGGAGGCTGGGTTATGGGTCACCTGTACCTTAATTTAAGATTTCATGTCCTCAGGCCAAAGTAGCTCAACATATGCATTTCATAGCAAGGAAGGTATCATGGCTGGGATAGAAATATTTGTAGTATGTTGTTCAGGCTCCTTTGGGCATAGGCATTGCTAGTATTGGAATCTGAATCCTGTGACAGGAGAGACTTCACCATTTTTTTGGCTGGCCTTTTCTGTATCTCCTAGGAAAGTGTATGATGGGAAGCAGCACCCCTACCCCTGTGGTTCTGTAACAAACTGAATGCCCCGTAACAGATACATGTTAAAAAAAAAATGTGTTTGTACTTTCACTGCCTAAAACCAAGTCTTACTCTGTTTATATTTGTATTTGTATTCAAGATGGAGTCTTTCTTTCAGTTGTCTTTGTATTCTTTTTGCAGATTTCTGAAAAGTTTATTTTATTCACTTTAGTAATGATTACTCTGTTGTCTGTTCTTAAAATGTTTTAAGAACTTCATTCATCACACCCAGTTCCATAGTTGCTTTCATTTATGATCAGTAGGTTCGATGTGTTTAAATTATGCCATGGAGACTCATTGCCCTCTAGCTTGTACGTGGCCCTCACCAGCTCAGATATGCCATGTCCACAAGGGTGAGCCAGGGCAGCTGGTGCCTAGGCAGCCATGATGTGACTCTGGCAGGGTTTTGCACTTAAGTGTGGACCACATAGTGTAAGTGGTCCTTATTTAAAATTTGGGCTGTATCTATATAGCAGAGTAGGGCTGGGGATAGAGCTCAGTGGCACAGTGCGTGCCTGGCAAGCTTAAGGTTCTGAGTTTGATTCCTGGTACCAGAGAGAGAGAGAGAGAGAGAGAGAGAGAGAGAGAGAGAGAGAGAGAGAGAGAGAGAGAGAGAGAAGTCAAGCTTATTAAACAGCAGACCAAAATGGAAGCACTTTGCAATGTTGGTTGTATTTTACCTTCCCATATGAGGTAGGAATTTGACGCATCATTCCAGTAAGAGAGAACTTTTCTATCATCATGCATCCATTTTAATCACATTGATTAGTGAAGATAGTCACCTGAATGATACTTTTCACTTTTTTGCAATCATGGTGAGCACATTGGAGAACACCATCATTCCACTGTTTCAGACAGCTGTTCTGTGAGACAATATACTTAACTTGAACACATAAGTTGTAAGCAGCTTCTGGAGTGTGGGCTAGTTTTACTGAAGGTTAATTCATCAATTAGGGGCTGGGGAGGTAGCGCAAAAGCGCTGCCTGGCAAGTGCAAGAGCCTGAGTTCAATCACCAAAGATAAAATCCATCAATTAAACAAGAGTGTTTACATAGCAAGTAAAAGGTGATTTTCTTTGCAAAGCTCTGGACCTAAAGTTGAATAGGATGATGAAGCAAGATGGCATTAGATTTCACTACTCATTAGTGAAAGTTATAGTTTATAAAAACAGCCCTAACATACTATTTAAATGCAGCATTACTGAAGTACATGGTTTCCAGTTCAAGACTTAGTGCCATAAGTAGATACTATAAGATATTATCTATATTTTGATAGGTCAGACCTTGATTCAATCACTCTGTCACAACTTACTATCTTTTGGGACACTCCCCACTCTCTCAAGCTTGCAAAACTGAGTCAGTCTGCAGCCCAGTGTCTCATTAAGTTGCTATGGGTTTTAGCTTTTGATCCTCCTGGTTCAGCCTCCCAGGGTACTAGGGTTACATGTGTATACCACCATGCCTGACTTACGCATATTATTTTGAAGATATCCTGTCATAGCAAATACTCTGCATTATGTTTAATATTTGGAAGAAGTTAGGAACTAATTATAGTATACTAAAGGGCTGACCAGAGAGCTCAGTGGACTGAAGCGCCTGCTTAGGCAGGTGCAGGGACCAGGGTTTGATCCCCATGCTGTGCCAGCCCCCACCCTGGGGCGTGCTGAGACGTGACTGAGACTAGGCATGGTGGTGTGTGCCTGTAATCCTAGCACTTGGGAGGCTGAAAACAAGAGAATCACTGCAAGTCCAATCTGTGTGAGACCCTGCAGGCCCTGTACTAAATACATGAAAAAAAAGAACAGTTATAGTATACCAGTTATACTGAGCTAAGAAATTCAATTATGATTCTTTTTTTTTTTTTGTGGGACCAGGGATTGAACTCAGGCCCTTGCGCTTGCCTAATGATTCTCTTTCAAAACTTGTCCCTTCTCCTCTCTTTGCTCCCTGTTGCTCTTTGGTTCCTCCCCCCCTTCATTTCCTCATATCTTCTTATTGAACTTTGGACAATTCTTTGAAGATTTTCTGCCTTCCTACCTTTATTCTTTTTGTTCCTCAGTCTGACATGAAATTCTTGCCATGCTGTGCTCCCACCTGGCTGTGAGCTCTCACTCGTCCTTCCATCTCAGGAAGCCACCATGACCTGTGCGCCTGTTTTCAAGGTCTCCTTGTTACCCTTTTTTTTTTTTTTTTTAATTTTAATTTTATTTTTTAAACCTTATTTATTTATTTGTGTTATGGCCGGCTCAGCCTGTCCTGGGGGTGGGCCTGGTGCAGCATGTGCTGCCGGGGATCGAACCGCGGTCCCTGCAGTTGCCTAAACTTTTCTAAGCAGGTGCTTTAGACTGCTGAGGCATCTCACCGGCCCTCTCCTTATTACCCTTAATCACACTTGAAAGCTTGCTTTCTCTGCATCCCACTAATCCTTTCTCAGGCCAAGCACAGTGCTAGGACACTAGTATTTTTGGCATTCACTGAGTGAGTGATAGTGAAACTATCTTCAGAGTTACTGTATTGCCTGTGTTACTGGCCCATGTTTGCAGCCCATGTGGATCATGTTCATCCAGGAAAGGGTGCACATACATGACACTCACCCTTCCCTCACCCCCTTCTCAAGCTACCCTTCTCATTTCCACAGAGTCTGAGGCTGTTACATACGTTCCACTCTCATTTTTCTCTCTTTGAACTTACTTATATTTTGAGTTTCTCATGTAAGAGAAACTGTGATATTTAGCCTTCTCATGATATATCCACTCAGCATTATGATCTCCAAAGTATATCTCTAAAAACAACCGGAAAGCCCATTTCTACAACAAATACAATTAAAAACACCACCCCCTAAAGTAGATTAAATGAAATAATGATAGTGCTAGCTGAGTAATTGGAACATTTTAAGTTAATAAAATTGGAACATTTTAAGGTAGATTTTGGTAGTCTTACTAAACTGACTCTAAGGCAGTTATAAGGTGAGTGAAAATGGTCAGTGACAACGTCTGTGAGTAATGTTTTAGTATAATTTCTCAAGATTATTGTTCTGAGGGCTAGCCAAATAGCTCAGGGGATTAAAGCGCCTGCAAGCAATCTCCCGGGCCTGCCCGTGCCGTGTGGTGCCCCCCCCCCCCCCCCCATGCACTGAGCCGGAATTGGAATTGGGTGTGGTGGTGAGCACCTATAATCCCAGCTTTTGGGAGGCTGTAAACAGGTGGATCACTACAAGTCTGATCTAATAGTGAGACCCTGAACACTCTGTAGATCCTTCCCTAAAAAATACCCCCCCAAAAAAAAAAAAAATATTGTTCTGAAGTTTTGTTTTTTGTTAAGGCAGTGTCTTTGCAAATGCAAATGGGATATATTGTTTTTAACTCCATTCATACATAATTTTTCATAAAGTTACATTAAATCACGTAGGTAGCCAATGTGTTGGTACACGCCCCTGATTCCAGTTACTTGGGAGACTAAGACAAGCTTCCAAGTTGAGGCTAGTCTGGGTGAGTTAGTGAGACCCTGCCTCAAAAAAGTGGGGGAAGGGCTGGGGTTGTGGCCTAGGGCACCTGCCTGCTATGCACAAGGACATGAGTGCAATCCCTGGTGCTTTCTCCTTTACTTGGAAGCTGGGGTAGGATTGCAAATTTGAAGTCGGCTGGGGCAACTCACTGAGACTCAAAAAGTGTGTGTGTGTGTGTGTGTGTGTGTGTGTGGTGCTGGGGATATAACCACACATGCTTGCCTGGCATGTGTGAGGCCTGGGATTTAATCCTCAGAACTGCAAAATAGCACCCCCGCTCCAATACAAATAATAGGATCAAAGGAGGAATGCTAAAATTGGACTTTGTTATTAATATGGAATCAGTAATCTTTAAAGACCACTTGATCCAATCAGTCAGATTAGGTAAGAAATAGGATTGCACAGAGAATGTCATGGGCACAGTTTGGTAAGAACCCTGGCAGTGATGAAACACAGGGTGGATTATTATATTGTGTTGAGGCTCACTGAAGTGCGTACCAGGCATTTAGAAAGTACTGTGCTGTCTGAATTTGGAGATCATCTTCTAGATGTTACAGTGTACAGATGCCTGAGCCATGATAGCAGATCTTGGCAGGAAACACTGCAGGTCTCTCAGTTTGTCCGAGAGTACATTGGCCATTTAGCCTGAAGAAATTATGAATCGTAAATTAGTTTGAATTAGTTGAAATTCTACAAACAAAACAAAAGAAAACACCTCTATGGAGACTATGGAAGTTACCCAAAGTTGGCTTGTGATTTTTCTTCCTAAGCTTGGTAAAATTCTACTTTAAAAAAAAAAAAAAAAAAAAGATGATTAAGATGTGACTATTCCCTGGACTCATTTACATTTATTATAAATGAGATGTGCTTATAGTGTCCAAATTATTAATATTCCTGAAAAATCCTCAGTGAATGTGGTATAAAGCCCAACTGGATTATATTGTATCAATTTACTTGAAAAGATGTACATGTTAGTATAAAGGCTCCAGAGGCCAAGTTAATAGTGATTATTTAGACTAGTCTAACAAAGGGAGAGAGAAGGTCATGCTTGGAAATTTATAATGTATCCGTGGGAAAACTTTCTTTGGCAATTCTGTTTTGAGAGATTATTATTTTCATATTTAGGCTTATGTTTCATGGATCTCGAAACTTAGGCAGTGCTGAGTGGTATACAGCATGTAGTGTGTCCTCAGGTTGGCATGGCACCTTCTCAGTTTCAGATACACCACCGCCCCCACCCCCTGCGGAGGAGCCGGTCTTTGATGAGTCCCCGCCCCCACCCCCTCCTCCTGAGGATTATGAGGAAGAGGAGGCTGCTGTGGTCGAGTACAGCGACCCCTATGCTGAGGAGGACCCTCCCTGGGCACCAAGGGCCTACTTGGAAAAGGGTAAGTTTTAGAAGGCTCTCAGAAGGAATTGGACTGTGGTGAACTGAGATTGCTGGTTCTGAAGAAAATTTTGTTTATTTTTTACCATTAAGTAAGGTTTTATTTATATTGTCACTTCAGTTTTAGTGATTTGGTTTGTAATGTTCATGATTTTGAAAGTAATATTAAAAAATTAAATTAATGGTTATCTGTTGTTCCTGTTGAACACTGTTTTATAGATGGTTTTTATAAAATAATCACGACAGTGGTTTTTTATTTTCTTCAGAATGCATCAGGAAGAGGATTATTTTTCTTAGCTATTGTTATGTCCTGTTCTTTACTTTAGAGCAGTATTTTGAGTTATCTTACAGCTGACATTTTACTGTAAGTATCTCCATAGGAAATTTGGAGAAGAGAAAGGAGTAATAGTTTCTCAGTTTCTTTGCATAGTAGTACTGGGCCATTCTTTCAGTGAAAAGCTTCTCTGGGTACCTTTGCTAACCATGGTATAGCTCCCTGGGGATGCATGCTGCCCAGTCTCATCAAGACCAGTGAGCTTAGGAGGAGGAGGAGGAGGAAGAGGTGTGTTATCTGGAAGAAAATGTCCTGGTAAGGAAAGCAAAGTACTAATGCATTGCATCCCCAAACTGGCTGCATGTTAACAGCACCTGTGAGCTTTTATTAATAGCGGGCTCTACTTTGGGCCAACGCAGAGCTATAGTAATAAGCTTTACCCTTTCTTCTTTGAAATAATGCTTATTACATACTGAATAACAGGCAATGACTGACTGACCCCAGAGAAGGAAATCAAAGATTTCTTATGTTGTATAGCTTTTATAAACACTGCATGTGTCGTGGCACTGAAAGCTGCTCACAAAAGGTTAAAAAACAGGAACATGAGCATAAAGTAGGATGTATTTGTAAAGAATGACAGATAAAAACTGACACAAAATTTCTGAAAATTGAAAATAGACTCCGTCAAGGGTGGACCCATGCCTTTAGTTTCAGCACTCTGGGTTGTGAAGGATCACAAGTTTGGGCCCACTTTGGGCAACCTAGTGATTTAACAAGATCCCACCTCAAAAACAGAAAAGGGCTGGGCATGTAGCTCAGTCCAAAGACCATGGGGTCAATCTCTAGTACTGCAAAAACAAATCAAAACAAGGGGATGTGGTGACACACACCTATAATCCCAGCATTCCAGAGGCTGAGGCAGGAGGATTGTCATGAGTTTGAGGTTAGCCTGAGTTACATAGTGAGCTTAAGCCCAGCCTGAACTGCTTAGTGATGAAAAGAAAGAAAGAAAGAAAGAAAGAAAGAAAGAAAGAAAGAGGAGTCATAGGTTTGTCTTAGTCCTTGATTTAACTGCCAGTAGTTCAAGATTCATTAGAATAGGTAAGGTATTCCATTTATATGCTAGGAATGATAGAAGCTAATATATTTATATGGATTACCCATGGATAAGGCCTTGTGTGTTATTTTATGTGGATTCCCTCATTTAATAAAAAGTGCTTTGAGGTAGCAGATGTTAAAATTATCATTTGCATCACACAGTTGAATAAAGAATTTAGGAAAGTTACAGTTTGTAAACTTATGTGAGAGCTGGGACCTGAATTCTGAAGCCTACACTCCTGAACACTCTGCTAAACTTCAGCTCTAGGGTTCACCAGAATCATCTGGTGTGTCTCTAACTTGTGTGAGATTCTTCTGGCAGGTTTTTACTGAACTTGCCAGTGCCCATGTTCTGTCCTTCCCTTGAATGTCAAGCCATCTGTTCTTGTGTGCTTCCTGCTCAGTGAGAGAACTTTTACTTAGAATCATGAATGATATGTGGTGACTGTCAGACACCATTTCTGACCTCACAAGACAAATCTTTATCTTGTAAACTTTGTTTTTGTAAAAGTAAGTTCTCTGATGCTATCTGGGGATTCCTAGGAAGCTTTTCAAAGATACGGTCTTTGCAATGTGCCTTGGATGGTGAGCAGGAGGTCCTCACACAGAGAAGAGGCAGCAAGACCTCGCTGGAAGTAGATTGGAGATCCTGTGTGCTTCATGTCCCCCCCTCTTCCTTCCTCATGTTTTCATTCATTCATTCATTCATTCATTCATTCATCTTTCTCTTTTTGGAGACATCTAGAAACTGTAGAGTGCACTAGAAAGGAGAGGAAGTGGGAGCTGGGAAGACCATTTTGGTTACTTTTCAAAGCAAGTAGCAGGGCCTCAGCTGAGGCAGTGGCACTGAAAGCTGCTCACAGAATACGCAGATGTAAACAGAGGGCTGTCCGTGTAGCAGTGTCATCCATCTCACTCGGCTGCTTCAGTTACTTGCCAAATGTTCTCAAAAATTATGTTTTATTTATTATTATTTTTAACTATTTATTTGGTAGAGGGTCTTGCTACACAGCTCAAAGTAGTGATCCTTGCGTCTCACCTTTCCCAGCACTAGGATTAAAGGCGTGCACCACCATGCCTGATTTTGATGGCTGGCTTTGCAGGGCTGGTGCAGGGCTGGCATTGCATATGGTACCAGGGATTGAACCTGGGTCCTTTCACTTGCCAGACAGGCGTTTAGATCACTGAGCTATCTCCCTAGACCTCAAAATCTATGTTTTATGATATATCACCTTATAACTCCACTTAGTACTTTAAATTTTGATAAAAAAGCAAAGGAATGGGAGCTATTTTACTTCCTAAAGAGTCAGGTTAGTCTGTAGAGTAATTTTCATTCTTAATCTGCTTTAAAATTTTCCAGTATTTCCCTCTACTTAGCAGAGCTTCAAAAAAAAAAATATCCCAACACCTAAGCAAAGAGTTCCAGCCTTCCCTACAGCACCCCTAAGCCCTGACGATCCCTTCCAGAAAGTGGGGAGGGAGGAAAAAAATTAAAGTTTTGCTCACATCTTCATAAAATAGTTTTAGAATGGCTTTAGTTGAAATGCCAAATTTGTTTTTGTTTTGTTTTATTGTGGGTATTGAGAATTGAACTCAGGACCTCACACTTGCCAGGCAGGTTACTATGCCTGTGAGCCTAGTCCCTTTGAACAAGTGCACTTTTTTTTTTTTTAAGCTATTCAGTTTTTATTGAACATGTTACAAAATGAGGTTTATTTGAAAAGACCAAAGCCCATGTTGTCCTCAGATTCCTCCAATTCTTCTTTTTTTATTTCCACCTTCTCAGCTGGGGCGGCAGCACCGGGGGGCGGGGGGGGGGGGGCGGGCCACCTGCAGGTGTAGCACCTGCTGCGGGAGCAGGGCCTCCAGCCCCTACATTGCAGATGAGGCTCCCAATGTTGACACTGGCTAGAGCCTTTGCAAACAAACCAGGGCAAAAAGGTTCAACATTGATACCAGCTGCTTTAGTGAAGGCATAGCTCTTCTCCTTTGTCATGGTCACCTCATCCTACAGATAAGGGCAAGTAGATGCAGGCGAGTTCAGAGACAGAG